>JBBPJS010000351.1:0-18087 GCA_038088835.1 Singerocomus rubriflavus
GAGAAAAGAAATATGAAGTCAATTCCGGAGAAACAAAGAGGGTGAGGTGCACTAGACTTCCTAGCATGAAACACAAAAATGGCATCTTTTGCATTATTCAAATGCACAACCAGCTCCCACATGTAATCCAAGTCATTCCAGCTGTTGCACTTCCTAGCAAAACACTATACTTCTTGCAACACACAAACAAGGGCTTGATGCTAGGCAGATACCATGCAGGGTCTTGCCACAAAAACCACACAGACACAAAGACAACAGGGTGAGAGGAATAGGGTAAGGATAAGGAGTAGTATCCTTAAGAACTCAACCTAGCTAGGAGGTGAATATCCAAGTGGATTAGACTGAGGGGAATTAGTCAAATACACCCTGTATTTATACTACTGTACAATGTGCATGGATCAGGTGACATCATAGATAAGGTGTGAAAAAGAAGAAACAGAGATTAATGCTTCAAGACATCAAAATGGAAGAGAAGAAAAGAAGTGATGGAAATAAAGAGAAGGCTTTTTTCATAAACAGAGATTAAACAGACTGTGCCCATGAGGCAACCTACAGGCATGACATCATCAGTCTAGATCTGATCATGTGATCAGTCATGTGACCTGTCACCTGACCTAGTCATGTGATGAAAATAAGATCAAAGATCAAGAGATAAGATAAGATCAAAGAAAAGAAAGAAAAGTGAAAAGAAAATATACGATGTTATAACACCAGCCCTTTCAATAAACCAAATAATAAAGCAAACCATTGATTAACTTTGAATCAATGATGCAATCCACTTTATATTCTTTATCACCCTCTTTTGTAATATAAATGGCATCAGAACACAGAACTGGCTGTGTTGGAAAAGGTTCCAAATAGGGTTTAATATGACTGATATTGATGGTAGAATGTATCTTTATATGAGAAGGTAAGTCCAGACACACTGCATTTGGCATTACTTTAAGAATCCAATAAGATCCTAACCATCACTGTGATAATTTAGGAGTAGGGAACAGAAGCTTGAGATATTCTGTAAAGAGCCATACTTGATTCCCAACTAAGAGTGTATAAGTAATAGGTGCATGAGCTTTTGACATCATTTGATCATATGTCAAGTTTAAAGCCTGTTAAACCTCCTTGTATGCCACAGCACATTCTCCAGCAAATCCAGACAATCCATCTGCAAATCCCAAATGAGAAACATAATTGCAGGAAATGGCAAAAGGTGTTTTGCCAGTTGCAGAAGAAATAAAGTTATTATAATGGAACTGGGCCATAGTGATCCATTCAGACCAGCTGGTTTGTTTCTTTGCAATTAATTTCCACAAATAAGCAATCAATTCCTAATTGACATGTTTTGTTTGACCATCCATTTAAGAATGATATGCAGTGAAAATCTTTTAAGAAATATTTAAGAGTTTGTAGAGGGAAGAAGTGAAATCAGAAATGAATTGGGTTTCCTAATTAGACACAATAGAGGAAGGTAGATCATGGATGCACCAAATGAAGTCACAAAAGAGAATAGCCAAATCCTTTGAAGAAATAGTTTTTGAACAAGGAATAAAGATCACTCCTTTTAAGAAACAATCTACAATGACACAGACTACATCTTTCCTATTCATGAAGGGAAATCTGAAAATAAAATCAACAGAAATATCCTGCCATGAGCCTTTGGCAACAGGTAAAGGTATAGGTGCAATATCAGACATGTGCTATTTTCCTTTTGCAATACCACAAGCTTGGCAAGATAATAAATAAGCACTAATGTCCTTGATAATACCAGGCCATGTGAACATTCTAGATAAGAGATGTAAAGTTTAAGCTTGATCTGCATGTTCTGCCAATGGAGAATCATAATATAGGGATAAGCATTTACTTCTCAATGAAGCAGGAACATAGATTTTGCTATTTTAATCCATGAATACTTGATTCTGATTATTAAATAGAAAGGTAGACAATACATCATCTATCATTGATAATATAGCTGCTTGAACTTTGTCCAGGAATGGCAAGAAAAGCTGAATGTTTAAGTTAAAGACTTTAGGAGGTAGAACTATGATGTTAGTATTGATCTTTTCTGTAGCATCTTTATAATCAGATCACCTAGATAAAGTGTTTGCTCTGCCATTTTGTGATCCTGGCTTATAAGTTATAGTGAAGTTGTATTCAAGAAGAATGGCATGCCATCTTGCTTGTTGAGCAGAGAGATTCTGTGGCTTTTTCCAGAATTCCAAATTCTTATGGTCCATTCAGATATCAAAGTGTGGTAAGCCTAGTAAATAATGCCTTCATTTTTGTAATGCTCAAATGATGGTGAAGAGTTCTTTATCATAAATAGGATAGTTTCATTCTTCCTTAGAGAACAAGTGAGAGTAAAAGGCACAGGGTTGCCACAGACTATCTTCACCTTGCTGAAATAACACAGCATCTATAGTCAGATTTAATGCATCTGCTTTAATGCACATAGGTTTTGATGTATCTGGAAATATGAGCAAGGGTGCTTCTGTGAATCAGTATTTCAGCATGTCAAATGCTTTTTGTTGCAATTCTGTCCAAACAAATTTCTGATCTTTTTTGATTAAGAAAGTAAGCAGTTTGAAGATTTCAGCAAAGTCTTGAATGAATCAGTGATAATAATTACAAAGACTGAGGAACAATTGTATGTCTTTTAGCTGTCATGGTATAGGCCAATCAAGTATTGCATCGACTTTTCCTTTTTGCATTTCAACCCCTTCTCTAAATACAACCATGTCTAAAAAGTCTACTTTGAATTGTGAAAAGTGACATTTAGAAGATTTGACATAGAGGTCATTATCCCTGAGTTATTGCAATACTTCTCTAACTATTAATTTATATTCAGCTTTTATCTTGTTTTTTGTGAAAATATTCACATTATCTAGGTAAATGAGAACACAGACCCACATATCATTATAGATGTCATTTATTATCTGTTGAAAAGTTGCAGGTGAGTTTGTCATGCCAAAGTACATGACTAATGGTTCATAGAATCCTTTTGAAGTGATAAAGGCTCCTTTTCATTTATCTTCTTTTTTGATGTGAATGTTATTATAGCCCTATCATAAGTCTAAAGTTGTGAACATATCTGCTCTCATGAGCTGATCAATGAAAGTAGAGATTAATGGTAGTGAATAAGCATTTTTGACCATTCCTTCATTAAAATAATGGTAATTCATGACCATGCATTTTTTGCCATCTTTTTTTAAGATAAAGAATACTGATGCTGTTTGAGATGATTTGAAAGATTAAATATACTCTTTCTTTAGCTCTTTTTGCAAAAAGGTATGAACTTCTTCTTGCTCTGTTTCTGAAAGTGGGATAATATAACCCTTTTTAGATATAAAGTTGGGTTTCAAATCAATGCCATGATTTCATGGTTTTTTTTCTGGCATGCAAGTTGATTCTGATTTAAAGAAGATATCAAGGAAATCATAATAGATATTAAAACCATATTAGGCACTGCTCTGAGGGGAACTCTGAAGGTTTGGAGTTGAGGGGTTTAAATGGGACTTGGCTTCACCTTATATGATGTGCTTTTGCACAGGATCTGGTTGTCTCAAATTTATGAAGAGTCAAAGATCAGAGGTTGGAGAGAGTAATAGAAGGAGTCAGTCAATTGTTGGAGAACAGCCCACACTACATTATCCTTACCTACACTCATTAGCTTACCATTTATGGATGATGCTCATTCACTTCTCACACACTGCATTGCAGCTCTTCTTCAGTCCAATATCATAGACTGGAGGTAAGCCACATCTACATTTACTGTCGTTACCACAGAAACTAATGTACTCAAGACTTACTGTCTCTATTCTATAGGTACATTGTATTTCCCAGTCCAATATCATAGACTGGAGACTCACTATCTCTATTCCATAGCTCACTCAGTCTCTTATAGGTTATGAGCTTTGCATAGTGCAAAATATCACAATTATTCAATCCTCAACAAAAACACAGACCTGAGTAGAATGAGTCCTCTAGACCCACATATGTCCTGAAACACACCACAAGGCTACATGAACCAATCACAAGGCAGTGTCGGCACCTGTTGCGGAATCAAAGAGTTATGCTACTCTGCCAAACAACCCAACCAACTCAGCAGACAACCAGAGATCTCGGTATAGGGCTAAACCATAGTTGTCAGAATAAAGGAAGATGACTAGGACAGTCTTAAGGTCTACAGATAAAGGAGAGGACTGCACATTGGGGGATCTTTTGTGTCTAAAGCTCCAGGACTACTCTTACAAGTCCTTGATAGTAATCGTACTCTTGCAATGATGCTCTGTCTTCCTCCTAATACCTAACCTTTAACAGGAAAGGCATAATTGTGTTCATACTGTGAGGTGAGGATTCGGGTACTTGGGTAATCGTGTAGCTATTGACCAGGTTGCTATCCTTGAGAACAAAGACAGTGTCACCATAGATCCATGGTACGTTTGATAACCCAACAGATGTTCCAATGAGAGTGCAATACTACTCGTGGCTTAAATATCTGTAAACAATAGAACTAATATGATAAGACCTGTATGGCAATGATAGCCTCTCAAGGTCGCAGGTATAACATCAGTATTCGATACGATGGAGAGTACGTCACGTAATCTTTAATAGTTTCTGGGTTTAGTTCTTAATACAATGAATGTCTTCCATTCTTCTCTATTACTGGGATCTATATGAGTGCTTGAACGAGTTGGCTAGCTAGCCATAGATTGGTGGTACAGTGATGCTAGGACAATGGAACAATAAGAGGGGAGTGAAGGTTAGCTTTATCTCCAGACAGCTCACTCCTGGGGCTCAGTTAAGAGAGCCAGGCAAATACCATCCCTTACTTAATCTGTTGTCACTAGGCCACCTTAGTAGGCAGGGTAGGATGCGAGGAAACAAGTGAATTAGGCTGGGGGAACAGCCTATACTCATAACCCCACTATATATACAGTACATGATGGTGCACAGACCAAGCTATGACTAGGGGTCTAGGGTATAAGGGATTAATGCTATAGAATGATAGGGTAAAGGGTATAGTCCATGAGTAAAAGGTTAGACTTTTATATGGTGGTGAAATGGAAAAGCAGATATAAAAGCAGTGTGTAAAGTAATGTGGGATGATCGATCACAAGATGTGACTTGATCGGAGAGAAATCATGACAGAGATCCATTTAGGATCTTGCAGGGTCGTGATCGAGATGCAATCTCAATGAGTGATCGTACCGATCGGAGAGAACGATGGAAATGAGGAAGGTGAGATAATCAAGATAAGAAATTGATTGGCAATGTTGTGAAGAGTGAAGGGAGAGAGTGTGAGATGTGAAGATGTGACAGGTGAAGGCATGAAGGTGTGAAGGGAATGAGAGAGGTCACATGATCAGGGATGAGTCATAAGAAGTACTTGTGCATGCAAGCAAGCAGTCATTGTACTAAGTATCATACACAATTCGTAACAGCACCCTTCACCCAGTGCAATTTATGCCTAAACAAGCAGATACCATCCCATTACCTCCCTCATGTCCCAACTCCTGCTCACCATTACCCCAACCATCAGTCATCATCACAATTGATGAATCAACATCAGACAAAGATGAGACTCATTTCATACTAAAGAAGTCCATCGACATGTTGAAATTCACCCATCTAACCTGAGTCAAACCCAGGCTCAATGGCACAAACTACATTACCTGATTCATGGCAGTATAATAAGCTTTCCAAATAGCATCACTTCACCAATATCTGAGCACCAACTTCTGATCATCAGGACCAGACAAACCAAATAGCTGAACCCAAAATATATGCTAGGCCAAGGCAAACATATTCATATGCTCAGTACTAACAGCTATGATGACCAAGGAGGTTGCCTTCCAAATAGAACACCTTCAGTCTGCAGTGGAAATGTGAAAAGAAGCATGCCTTCTATATGCCACTACAACAGCAACAGATTGGACAATGACCATCACATCACTCGTCATCATGCGATACACAGACAACAACAATGTCAACACACATATTATGAAAATGAAAGAATACAAATGGGACCTCATCCTGATGAATAGGAACATTGATGAAGAACTATTCACCTGCTTCCTATGTATCTCCATGCCAACAACATGGAACTACATATTTGCTGCACTATCAGAATGATACATGTCAACAGAAATAGAACAATGGATTAGAGACAAATATGGAGTATGCTCAACCCAATCAGGCCCATCAACTGCATTTACTGCCACCAACAACCAAAAACCTAGATGCAGTCACATACCAATACCTGGCCAACCATTCTGCACGAACTGCAACATATCGGGCCATCATATCAAAGACTGCTATTCCAAAAGTGGACCTAAGTATAATAAGAAAAAGGTCAAAAGCAAGCAGGACAAAAAGGACAAAAAGAGCAAAGGGAAACAGACTCAGAGGTGAGAAGACCAGACCAATCAGGCCAAAACCAACACAGATGCAGAGAGTGAACAGGAACATAAGCCATGCTCCAACTCCAACTTCTCCTACCTCACCAGCAAAACCACCTCTGCCTCCAAAATTAGCTGGATACTAAATGGAGGCTCAACATCCCATATCTGTACCGAAAGATCAGCATTCACCACATTCATATCGACCAACAACTTCATTAATGGGATAGTCAAGAATGCCCCCACACTACAGATCCTAGGTATTAGCACCATCTATATAACTGTCCCCATAAGACACAAACCCAACCACACCATC
The DNA here is from genome assembly GCA_038088835.1 of Singerocomus rubriflavus. NCBI lineage: Eukaryota > Fungi > Basidiomycota > Agaricomycetes > Boletales > Boletaceae > Singerocomus > Singerocomus rubriflavus. Next base: position 6,712 of record JBBPJS010000351.1, read on the forward strand.
AAGCTGTCTAATGTCAACTACTGCCCTGATGCCCAAAACAACCTAATGTCAGAGAGCTAAATGGACAGGCAAGGGATGGAGATCACCAAATGCAACAGCCAACTGACCATCAAAAATGCAAACAGCAGCACCATAATGGAGAGGAGACTACAGGGCAACTTATATGAAATCAACACCATAATAGCACCATCCTCCAACCACACACACACAACATTTACAGCCCACCACTCACCAAATCTTAATCTATGGCATGTCTAAATGGGACACATAAGCCTCAAAAAGCTCCACCATCTAAATCACCACCAATTTGTCACTGGCCTAGATTTACATGAGACTGGAGAACTACAGCCTTGCAACAGATGCACCAAAGGCAAACACCACCAATCTCTATTTCCCACCACTGCCACTGAACATGCCTCCCAACCAGCTAAATGTCTACATATGGATCTACAAGGCCCATTTGACAGATCCATTAATGGTTACACATATACCCTCACCATAGTCGACAACTACAGCTGAAAGGGATGGAAGGAGTATCTCAGATGGAAAGATGAAGCACCAACATTCATCAAATCACTCATCCAAAAACTTGAAACATACACAGAACATCATGTAAAAACCATTCACACAGACCACAGCAGCGAATTCCTCAACACTCAGCTGTGAATCCACTTCCAAAGAAAAGGTATTATCCATGAATACATAGCCCCATATACCCCATAGCAAAATGGCATCACTGAATGGTTCAATCAAACCACACATGAAAGTGCACTATCAATGCTGGAATATGCAGGGATATTCAAAAGATTTTGGCCTAAGGCACACAAATATGCCAATTATATATGGAACTGCAGTCCAACAAAAGCATTACCATACTCTACACCCAACCAAGCCTTCTACAGCAGGAAACCTAACATCTCCACCCTTTGCATTTTCGGCTCCCAATGCCATGTTCACATCCCAACAGAACAACACTGAAAACTCAGCCCACAATTTATTGATGGCATATTCTGTGGCTTTGAATGAAACTCCAAAGCCTACCACATCTGGATACCATCAAAACACAAGTTCATTGTGTTCCATAATGTCATCATCTATGAAAAGATCACCTGCGATGACAATAGCAATGACCACCCCACAAACAAGGGGGCATCCACTGAAATCATGGTATTATGGACAAATGACACTCGAATTGAGGGGGCGACACAAAAGAAAACCAATCCAACCATCATAGTATCCACAACAACACCCAAACCTACCATAGCACCCAACGAACCAACACTCAAATCAAAAGTGCCCTAACCAAAATCTACAATAGATGAAACAATGGGTACAACAACAACAATACCAGCCCCCACTATGCCCCCACTCTGATGATCCATGCACACCACATGACCATCATGGATCAAACAGGCTGCAGACACACAAAAAGAAAAGACCAAAAGAGAAAGAGCTAAATGAAAAGCCCAATGCAAAGCACATAAGACTGACAAGGAATCACCAACCATAATACCACTAGAGCCAACCAACATTGGGCACATCACTCAAACCACATATCTAGCAGCTCATAGCCAAGACATCCCCCACAGTTTCTGCAAAGCAACAACAAGTTCAGACACAGACCATTGGTGGAAAGCCATATGAGAGGAATACAACATGCTAGAGAAGAGAGGCATTTGGAAACTAGTCAACAAACCAAAAGACTATAAGATCATTGAATGCCAATGGACCTACATTATCAAATATGGCCCCAATGGCAAAATCACATGCTACAAGGCCTGACTCATAGCCCAAGGCTACTCACAGATCCCAGGAATTGACTACAATGACATGTTCTCATCCATGGTATGCCTTGACTTCCTTCACATCATCCTTCACCTAGCAGCCACAAGTGAATGGCATAGAGGACAAGACGATGTCATCAGTGCATTCCTACATAGCAAAATTGACCATAAAATATACATGTGTCAACCTGAAGGATTTGATGATGGCACAAACAAAGTCACCTACCTCAAACTCAGTCTATATAAAATCAAACAAGGGTCACACCTATGAAATAAGCACATGAACAAATGACTAACCATGAATGGGTTTGTCTGCTTACCATCAGACCACACTATATATACACATTGAACCTCACTGGGTACCTTCATCAGCACAATCCACATTGACAACATCTTTACTGTGGCTGATTCACAAAAGATGCTTCAAGATATACAAGCCCTCCTCCACTGCCTTTTTGAGATGAAAGAAGAGGATGCTGACTGGCTCATGGGGTTCAAACTCGTCAATGACCACAAGAACCACACCACCACAATATTACAATCCCAATACATCAACACACTACTCAAATAACACCACATGGACAACTGCACCTCCATCTCAACACCAATGGATCCTAACACCATTCTATCCAAAGAGGACTCACCAACCACAAATAAGGGACATCACAAAATGATGAAACTCCCATACCATGAGATTCTTGGAGGCATCACATGGCTAGCTGTTGTATCTCGCCCTGACCTTGCCTATGTCACCAGCCAGCTTGGCCAATACAGTGCAAACCCAGGCAAAACACACTGGAACAAACTGCTACATATTCTACACTATCTCAAAGGCACATGCAACATTGGGCTCACCCTTGGTGGTGACAACACCACATACCCAGACTTCCTAATAGGATCCACAAATGCAAGTTGGGCACGCAACATCAACAACAGATGGTCCATCTCAGGCTACATATTCCAACTCAAAAAGGCCACCATCACATGGAACAGCAAAAAACAACCTCTCATTGCAGCATTCTCCACCAAAGTGAAATACATTGCAATATCACATAGAGTTAAACAAGCACTATGGATATGCCATTTTATCACTGACCTCAGTGACCACCAAGGCCCCCTACCATCTACACACCTTCTTGTCAACAACACTGGTGCTATTGCACTGACAAAAGATGCAAGATTCCAATCACACACCTGCCATATCAAAACAAAGTACCACTTCATATGCGAATGCATTGAAGATGGCATATTTGAAATCACACACACATCCACCAACAAGATGCTTGCCAATGGACTTACCAAACCCCTCACCTGAATCAAATATCAGAAATTAGTTATGGACTATGGACTATGCATGATTTAAGAGGGTGTGTTGGAAAACAGCCTGCACTACATTATCCTTATCTACACTCATTAGCTTACCATTTATGGATGACACTCATTCACTTCTCACACACTGCATTGCAGCTTTTCTTCAGTCCAATATCATAGATTGAAGGTAAGCCACATCTATGTTTACTGTTGTTACTGCAGATACTGATATACCCAAGACTTACTGTCTCTATTCCATAGATACATTGTATTCCCTAGTCCAATATCATAGACTGGAGACTTACTATCTCTATTTTATAGCTTGCTCAGTCTTTCACATCAATAACTTAGAGAACAAGTGAGAAGAGTGTCAGATTATGTTGATATTCAAACTGAGGTGTACAAGGTGTAACTATGGAGTTTATATATGGAGGAATTTGGATGACTAAGTCTGAAGTTGGGTTACAGTATATACTGGAGGGGTTAGAGGTAAGACTATGTCAGAGCACAGTCTCAGAGCTATGCTCCTAAGTAAGCACTGGTATTGAAGTTCTAACTAAGCAAGAAATGAAATGTAAGATATAAGTGACATAGAAGAACATAATAGGGACAGAGTCAGAAAGGAACACTAAGTACAAGTTTGAATGGAGTAGATACAGAAGAATAGAGGAGAGACAGACCAGAAGTGATATGGAGGTACTGGAGTTGACTTGAAACATGAGATATAACAGTATCTTATCCTTAGGTCTGAACCTCTGAAGACCACTGAGGATCATATGACTCCATGATTGTGGAGTCTGAAAAAAAAGGCTAACTGGTGGGGTGGAGTGTTACCTATACAGTATAAAATCTGAGTGATCTATGGACAACTCCTTAGAAAACAACCATTATGTCTGACTTCACCAATATCAAATTGTAGGCCAATGAGCAACTAGTGAAGTGCGCCAATGACAATGATGCTCTGTGGGAGGTGAAGGTGGCGGAACAAAGGCAATGAGTAAAGGTGAGGAGGGAGAAGGAGAAGTGGAGAAAGATAGAGGAGGCTGCCAAAAGATAGGCAGCCAAGGCTAAAGCAGCAGCTCAGAAAAAGGTAAGTCCACCATGTTGTGAATGGATGGAGCTGATGAAGGACAGGTGGAACAGGTTGTGGCAGAGCAGAGCTTTAGTAAGGGGAAGGGGAAATAGCATGCAGAGCTAGTGCTGAAGTGCCAAAGGTATGAGGATCAAGGGCTGAAGTGCACCCTTAGTTTTGACAAGGCTATATCATATAAAAAGTGTCAACATGTCAAGGCACGCTGTGAGCAATCTGGGAAGGAGAGAACAGAGGTGAAAAGGAAGAGAAAAATGCATGATGGAGAGGAAATGGAGATACCTTGGAAGAAGGTTCAGTTGAAGGAGATAGGGGGTAAGTTAGAGATGAGGAAGTGTGTAGAGTTGGTTGTGAAGGTGATCAATGACCACCAGGACATGGTGTGGAGCCAGCTGGACCTGCTGATTCTAGCAGTAGGCCAGCTGGTGGACCTCAAAATCATAGAGGTCTACCCAAACAACAAGAATGAGAAAAGGTCAGAGAATAAGGAGTCAGATGAGGATGGGGATGCATTGGACATGTAGGAGGACATGTCCAGAGATATTAGGGATGTAGAAATACTTTAGTAGTTTTCTCAAAGTAATTTTTTTTTTTTTTCTTATTCATCTCAAATGTGGTGGAGTCCAGGCTTTTCTGGGTATCAGAGGTGGAAGTCTGAGATGAGCTCCAATGCATGATCTAACTCTGTTGCAAATAGCCACAAAATTTCTTTATCAGTTCCTTCATATCCAGACCAGCAGATCAGATACAAAAGTTTGCAGTTCTTTCTTTAGCAGTCTACTTTCAAGTCTAAAATTTCAGAGATCTTATACTCTGGTTCACTATTGACTTCAACTGGAGGTGGAGGTGGTTGTGTGTGGTTAGGGATGGTATTCAGAGTTGTGGGTTCTAGTTGGGAGACATAGAAGACCAGATGTATGAACTTCATATTCTTCGGGAAATGGAAGGTGAAAAAGAAAGTGCCTGCCTATGTGATGATATTAAAAGGTCTGAGGTTCTTTTCGAAGAGTTTCTTTGAGAGACATGTGGTATTGAAGTACTTTGCTTTGATGAAAACCTGATCACTAACTTTAAAGTTCAATGCTGGAGTTTGTTTGGCATCCACAGGACCTTGATAATGCTGCTAGGCTAGGCTAATCTCTTCATGAAGGAATTGATGGAGGAAGTCAAAGTCAATAGAGTACTCTCAGGCTCGTGTGGAGGTAAGGTCTTGTTCAGGGTAGACAGCAATATTGGAATGATAGCCTTTGTTGGCGAAGAATGGGAAAATGCTAATAGTAGCATTTGGAGCATTATTGTATGCAAATTCTGTGAGGAGCAGGAGTTCAGACCAGTTGTCCTACTGGTAGTTGCAGTATATCCAAAGGTACTGCTCCAATGTTTGGTTCATTCACTCTGTTTGGCTGTTATCCTCTGGGTGGTAACTGGAGGTAAAGTGGAGGCAGATGTTGAGAGCTTTATTTAGTGAGTGGAAGAAATAAGAGACAAACTCTGAGCCTCAATTGAAGGTGATGTGTGAGGGAACTCCATGCTTTAAAAAAACATGGAGAAGGAAGAGTTTGGCTAGCTTTGGAGACATTGCCTTGTCATCAGTTGAGATGAAGGTACATTGTTTGGACAACCTGTTCATGACAACAAGGATGGTGAAGTGACTGGAGGACAGAGGGAGTTGCTTAATGAAGTCCATGGAGATCAAGTTCCATGGCTTCTCAGGGATGGAAAGTTGCTTGAGTAGCTCATAGGGCTTATGTTTTGGTACCTTGACTTAGGTGCAGGCTGTACAGGATGTGACATACTCTTTTACAAAGGTCCAGATACCCAGTCAGGTGTATTCATGGCAGATTAGCTCTAATGTTTGGTTTTGTTCAAAATAATCAGAGAGCAGGTGGTCATGTTTGTATTGAAGGACACAGAGGCAGAGATCATTGGTGTCAGGAATGTAGATGTGGTTGTCAAGGCATAAGAAGCCTTCAGAGTTGATGGTTCAATGGGAGTTGGTGTTACAATTTTCCCCTTGTAACACTGTTTCTTCATACACTTGACTATGCTTCAGACTCGTAATGCACTCATCACATGCATACCTCGTTTTCTAGTGAACACTCATGCTCCTAGAATGCCCTCTAGGCCCTATATTGCACTACCAACATGCATATCTGTTGTGGAACCAAAGAATTCCATCTACCCAACCACAAACCTAACCAACCTGGCAGATGACCAGGGAACGATACAATGAATCCTTGAGATATGATGTCCAGATAAGAGGAGTGCTGAACAGCAGGGATGAGGGATACAGAATGAAGGAGAGGACCGAGGTAGGGATGTCTTCATAGATGATCTTTAGGACTACTCTTGCAAGTCCTTGATAACACTAGTACTCTTGCAACTAGGTTTTGTCTTCCTCCTAACACTACAACCTAATGTATATAGCATAATCATGTTTGGCTCTTGGGGCAAGGGTTCCAAGCCTTGGGTAATCACATGGCTGATTCCAGGTTGCCATCCTTGAGAATGAAGGCAGTGTCACTGTAGATGCATGGGTCTGTACGAATAACCTCAATGCATGTTTCAATGAGAGATGCAATGCTACTTGTGACTTAAGTTACTGTTATGATAGAACTGTTAATATAATAAGGGCCAATCAGCAATGTAGCCTGTTATGGTCCACAGGTATAATATTGAGGACAATATGATGGTGTCCTTATCATGTGGTCTTTGATATCTTCTGATACTGGTTTTTAATACAACGAATGGGTTCCATACTTGCAAAGGTTCTGGGTTCTGAACTAGCCAAGGTATGAGTTGGCTCATGGGCCTAAGTTGGCAGTTCAATACTGTGAGAGACTAACAATGAAATGATAAAAAGGGGAGGGAAGAAGTGGCTTTATCTCCAGATGTCTCACTTTTAGAGCTCAATGAAAAGGGCTAGGTGAATAACATCCTTTATTTGATCATTGTTACTAGGCCATCTTAGTAGGCAGGATAGGACGTGAGGAAACAAGTGAATTAGGCTAGGGGAACAGCCCTACTCATAACTCCACTACTTATAGGTTATAGGAAAGTGCACAGACCAAGCTGTACACTAGGGTCTAGAGTATACAGGATTAATGCTACTGACTATAGGGTAAAAGGAAATAGTCTATGAGATTAACACTAGGCATTTATATGGAGTGGAAAGAAAGCAGATATAAATGCAGGGAATAAGGTAAGGGGAATGATTGATCACAAGGTGTGACTAATCAGAGAGAGATTGTGGCAAAGATCCATTTAGGATCTTGCAGGGTCATGATTGAGATGCAATCTTGATTGATAATCATACTGATCGAATGGTAAAGGCAGAGATGAAGGAAAGGGATCAAGATCAGAATGGAAGATGATTAGTGAAGTCATGAAGAGTGTGAAGAGAGATAAGAAATGTGATCAATGTAAAGGGTGAAAGTGTGCAGATGTGAAGGGAGTGAGAGAGGTCACGTGATCAGGGAAAGGTTGTTAGAAGTACTTGTGTAGTGCAAGCATGCAGTCATAGTACTAAGTATCATACACAATTTGTAACAATACCCTTTGACTTGTGCTGCACTTTCAAGTGCATCCCTCATAACCTGTGCTGCACCTACTAAGTGTATGCCTTCAGATTTGTATTACACTCACTAGTGTATACTTCATTCCCACAGCTAACCTAGCAACCCTGTGACTACCCTGTCACCTGACTTTCCCACATGACCCATGTTATGTGTGCCAGAGACCCATTGTTATGACATCACAAGCATCACTTGTACTTTGTGTTAGCAAGTGCATGCATGACTCTCTCAACATACTCTGTGTTAGTGTTGAGCATGATCATGTGACCTGCAGGTCACATGACTTTCCTTTCCCTAATCATGTGACTACTCTGTCCTTTCACTTTTTCACACCTTCACCCATCACATGTATCACATCTTCACTCTCTTCCCCTCTTCATGATCCTCATGACTTTACACTGATCATCTTAGATTCCTCCACATCCTCAAGGTGTCCTCACCTTTCTAATATCTGCCCTTACCATTCGATCGGTATGATCTCTTATTGAGATATCATTTCAATCATGACCCTGCAGGATTTTGATGATCTCTGCCACAATCCCCTCTTTGATCTTTCACATTTTGTGATCGATCGTCCCCTCTACATTAAACCTTGCAGTCTCATGTCCACTCTTCCATTCTTGATGCATGAGGCTGCCTAACCTTTTACTCATGAACTAGACCCTTTACCTTATCTACCAATAGCACTAATAGCATATACCCTAGATAATCAGACACAGCTTGGTCTGTGCACTCTCATGTATCATATATAAGGGGTTATGCAAGGGCTGTTATCCCCCAGCCAAATCCACTTGTTCACCTCACCTACTCTGCCTGCAAAGGTGGCCTAGTAATGTTTAAGGAATAACAAGTAAAGAAGTAGCTATTTGCCCATCTAGTCTTCGAACTGTCTGGAAGTGAGGCATTGCCTGGATGTGGTCCATTATCCTCCTCTACTTTATTTATCTCTGTGTGGTCATGCAAGCTTGAGACTTGATCAAGATGATGTTATGGTCAAGACAACTCGAAGCCAATGTTTTTTGTGATATTGTCCCTCTTTGTGAAGGACATTAACAATAATAGAAAATTAACGTGATGCAAGATGTTCTTCTAGTCAAGCGGATGTTATACCTATGGAAGACATAGGTGTACACTGCCAGTCAACCTTATCATATTAACATTGTTATTTATAGTTGTTCCTCCTTGCCTGCAGGCTTGGAGATAATCCTGTTGGGTGTACTGTGTGGAGACCCCAGGATGGGGTGGCACCCCTGATCAGCTTTCAAGAATGGCAACCTGAAGATAGCCACACAATTATCCAAAATCCGAACTCCTCGCCTCAAGGGTTGTCAATAATTATGCCAGTCTCATAGATGCTGGTATTAGGAGGATGCATACTAGGTGCAATAGTCCTGATAATACTAATAATGCAAAAGTTTGTCAAGGTGTTGAAGATTACCCTTTCCTCACTTGCTGATTCCCTTTCTGCTGTTTAGCATTCTTCTCTCCGTGACTGCTCAAGGATTCTCTTGGTGATGCCAGATCACCCGACGGGTTATGGTAATGGATATAGGCAGAGTTGTTATAGTGTTTCTCTGGTCGCTCAACACTTGGATTTGGCTAATTACCGTCCCACAATCTAAAGAGGCCACAACTCAAACATCCCCTATTTGAAGTCATAGCTGCAAGACCCTATCCTCTGAAGAACATCTTGGCAATCCCATTTTATACCTGTGTACACCATCACATCCCCAACCAACTCATGTTGACACTCATGACATTATCCAATAGTGTGGCTGTAGAGCCATTAGAATACTTCTGTTGAGCTTTAGCTCCGGAACCATGATTACAGGAACTTAGAGCATGTTCTGCTGCTTAGGTTGCTTAACAGTGCCTACTATTCTTGTTCTTTATCCTGACTACTCTTTGATGAAGTTCTACCACTCTCTCAACTTATATCCTTTCGTCAATGATCTTTCCATGTCTTGAAATAACTAGCTTGGTCAAAGAAGCTTAGGAGAAGATTGGTTCAAATCAGAAATACCTCAGTAAACCTATGGTACTATGTGTTAGCTGCAGAGAAATTGTGAAACCAAGCTCTGAAAGAGGAGGCAAACCTTTCAGATGCTTTGCTTCATACAAGTCAAGTCAAATACTCTGGAATCTAGATGAAGAAGAATAGAATCAAATAAAGGTTGATAAAAGTGCCCTCATATTGACCCAGTAACAGGCATAAACCATGTCTTTCGAGATGGACTGGTCAAGTTGGACAGTCACACACTATACTCTGGGTTGACTACAAGAAAGCTTACATTACCATTTAAGAACTTCTTTCATTATACTTCAGAAGAATCTCCTTTAACTGCCAAGGGGTCATATAAGAATAAAAGATGCTTGGCACTGGTTGTAAAACATAGTGTGCTTAATTCCTTGGTCAAGAGAAGTCACTAACAATTGAAGATTCTGGTTACAAGAGTTAAATTATACCACCTCATGATTCTTCCTTTCAATGACATCTACTCTCCTTCAATATCTAATACTTCCTCATTACAGTTCCACGACAACATCATCCTTTCAACATCTCCCTGGCTATTCACCATATAGATGGTTGAGGCCCTTCCCTTTAGCTCTGTCCTGACATGACATAAAACTGATCACAAGCAAGGTCAAAGAAGATGTGAAATAAAAAGTTCAAGAGTCTTTTGATTCAAAGATGATGAAGCCATTTGCACAGTTAGACAAGATGAAAGCTTTTGACAAGTGAAAATGCCTATCTGAAGTCCTACTTTGTGTTAGGGATGGAATCATGAAAGGTAGCTCCAAAATGATCTTGGATGATGAAGTGGAAATTGCATCACCCCATTAGAATGGATAGTCAACTGCGAAGACAAAGATACTCAACAGATAATTCTTTCTTTCCTTCTTTGATATTGCTCAATCCACATAGAGTCTAAATGTGGAACTCAAGGTCAAGGTCGTGCCCTCCATGTTAGTAGTATCAAGACTAAGAGATGTTTAAAGAAACGTTAAATCTTTCCATTGACATCTATCTCTGTAAAGTTCTTGGAATAAACAGAAACTTATCCAAATCCTGAACATGATCGAAAACTGTTTACCCTTTAGTCCCTAGCTATGGACAGAAACTGGAACAGACAATTTACACAGTCTATAAATGTGAAGGTTTTATTTAAGGCACGATATTCTAATTATCTGGCATACAGTTATTCAGTTGAAAGACTTGAGACCTACAAAGAAAAAAAGGAATGTGTCAAGATAAAAATGTGACTTGAGGAGTCATTAAACACCTTCTGGTGGTCATCACAAGACAATCATTAAATTCTGGATATAATCAGAAACTATCTATCCTGACCTGAGAATATCATTAAACTTCTCACTGCCAATGCACACAGGTGAAAAACATGCAAGTTTCATTCAAGGTCCTAGAAAAATATTCAAAGATCAAGAACTTGATATGTCTTAAAGCAGACATTAAAAACTTTCTGGTGGTTGTTTACTCAATGATCATTAGTTCTAACTGGTGGAACAGAAACCTAGTCAACATTTGGCACAGTTGTTAAACATCATGGTTTCCAAGATGAACAAAAACTCGTTTGATCCTGAACAAGACTTAAAAAGG
>JBBPJS010000352.1:0-18077 GCA_038088835.1 Singerocomus rubriflavus
CTGCTTTGAGTTTCATTTCCGCTTGCTCCTTTCCAAGCTTTTTCGCAACATACACACTGCGGTATATCGGTGCGGTGGGAGAAGACGGTACGTTCACGAGAATAAAGGGTCGAAATTCCACTTCGAAGCGAATGGGTAGATCCTGGCAGGCTTCGATTGCGTCACGGAGAACCTTGTCGCATATGTAACTGAATGCGCAAACCTACGCAAAAACCGATGGCTGTGTTGGAAATAGTGCGGCAGTCAAGGAATGAGAGAACTTACAAAATCGGATATTACAAGGATCTTGATGGGACGGAGTAACTCTGGCGATGTGGAAACGCTGTCTCCAGAAGCGGCACCGAATTTAGAAGGAATACTACTAATTAGAGAAGTCAATGGAAACGTGGATTTGAACTCAGGCTCGAGCACGGACCTCTGTAATTCCGCAGGCGGACTGAACGAGGTATGAGTTGAAACATGTCCAAGCAAATAAATTTCTGATTACATACCTCCCCGAAGTTATCGATCCTGGAATGCTTTCATCAATACAGCGATAATTGCTCTCAGACACTACACTGAGAGATTTGGAATGATCAGGTTGCGCGATCCCACCGACTCCGTTTATCAGAGCCTGGCAAGCAGCTCCTGTTGTGGGGAAGTTTGCGATTGTGTCGAGGCGATCTAAATTACTGCTAAAAGACATTGAGGTCAGGCCAGTCATCCTCGAAATATCTGATCTGAACAGACCTCTTAATTTGCAAATATGCCACACCTAAAGAACGTCAGTACCTAATACAGATAGGATGTGACTAGAACACCCACCCTCTCGCAAAACTATGGTGTACCTTTGATATACCGCCTCTGTCAAACGCTCCTCCTGCACGAGCTCTTCGAGCTTGAGCGAACCCTGAAACGGAGGAATAGGTTCAAAGCTTGAAACAAAAACTTCTTGCGCGCCAGCTCATTACCTGGTCGAGAATTGCCCCCCAGTCACTGTCATGTGTGATCGCCACCTTCGCAGATGGTTCCTGTGTGGAGAAAGTGTCACCTTTGCAATTATTCCTGATACAAATCCTCGCAATGTACCTTCTGGAATATATATTGGTTGATAACGTCCGAAGGATGGAAAACCTAATGATATGCCTTCAGACTTGGAACACTGCGCAACCAAGGTGATTGAGACCGTACCGGCAATATCTCTGGCACGCGCTGGATCTCGACACGTACACTCGTGTCGCGGTCGTTACCCTCACTCGACATGCCTATCGTCTTAGAAATGCCTCTCCAAGCGCTGGCTAGCCACGAGTCTCCGGACGATGTTTCGCGATTGGACTGACCCGATGGCTGCTGGAAGCTAATCCATCTCTGGGGCACACCCTGAACCGAGCTCTTCAGTGCTAACTTGAACCCGCGAATGAAGACAGATTGATTCGGGATCCCAAGACCGTCTAAAGGGCCAACGCGCCAATCCATGTTCCGCGACGTCTCCCAGCTATAGCTCTCCGCGGCCGAGTGGGCACCCTCGCGTGCTGCCCCGATGGTGAACCGAGCAGTCAAATCGTCATGTCCTCCCTCATTCTCATATCCCGCGAGCCCCCAGGAACGGGCCTTGTGAATACCCGTGATGACGTAGATGGCGTCGTGGCTGATAATCCGACCGAGTTTCTCCTCCGCGAAATGGTACCATGTCGTTGCATGGCGGAGCGCCTGCTCGAAGAACGGCCTCGTATCTCGTACGTCGTGACTTTGTGCGCCATCGGGGAGGACGAGAAGAGCACCTTCGCTCGAGGACAGCTTGAAGGTGTAGCTTGCGGTGCCCGACTGACCGATTCTGTACCATTTTCGGTTGACAGTAACGTTGAGTAACCGGTGTTCTCTCATGGCGATGAAGCAACAAACGCACCTTGGTAGCGCCTCGCCGCCAACAGTTGCTCCGTCACGGCTCACTCTTGTCACGGAAGAGGCTGTTAGGACCTGACCAGCATTCACTTCGTCTTGCAAAGTTTTGACATCTGCATCGTTCAGCTCGACAGGGTCGAAGCCATCGGGAACGCCGTTTTCCTGGTGGAAAGGATGGTCCTTGTGCAAGCAGAGATTGAAAAAGACGTCAAAATTGCCATTCTCGGGCACGACAACGCCCACATCCCCAATCCTGAGTCCTTCAGGTCGACATGATAAGAACTGGCTGCTTGGCTCGGGCGTCCACAAAGGGTAGCCACGAGAAGAAGATACATGTCTTGCGTAGATGTCTTGAGGTGACCTGACGGCCATGGTGGTACGAATGCTCGCCTCGCAACTAGGAAGAGGGTTAAAGTTAGGGTCGTTTCGGGGAATGCTGTGTCGGTGACGTTCAAGCTTGGTAACTTGGTTAGTAAGTGTGTTGTCATCCATCCCGACCGAGAACCTTCATGGCCGCCGGTGTCGGTCTTTAGACGGAAGAAATAATTCAATGTCCCAGTTGCAAACGACAAGGCTATACAGCAATACAACTAAGCGAAAACACTCTAGTACGTGCAAACGGGAATCATGATTAATATCGACTGATAGCATATTCATATTAGTGAATATAGTTGCAAAGAAAGCGCGAGTCGTGTGATACTCTCCGGGACGCAGGCGGTGGCTGACAGGACAGACGGTGGCCGACTCGGATGTCCCACAGACGAGCCGAGGATCCGAATCTCCGAGTCTCAAGCAAAGTGGGTCACTGCCAGGACAACTATCGACAAGAGGACAGTTGTCCATTGCACCGAATGGGTAATGCCACGTCTGCCGCTTGCAACCTTGGCGTTCTGGGGACACAAGCTTGTGCTTTGCAGCGCTGTCGCTCGCATGAGCACCTGCCCACACCGCAGTAAGGAAAGTGCAGCCAAAATTAGTGTCAAATTCGCTAACATAGGTCACGTGACCGCACCTTAGGCATACCCCCTTCGGATTGCATCGAGACACCTCCGTTATCTTCAGCAAGGTACGCGCGACAGGTCAGCACATCAACGAGGGGCTGCCTGCCCTCGAACACCGGATGCGTTACATTCCATTGTGCGAAGCTCGTTTGATTGCTACCGATATTGGTCAGGAGTGCAAGTAAGGGAGGTTTCGACACGGCAAGTGTGTTTGATGAATTGGCATCCAAAAACTGCATCTAATTAGTCGCCTCAAGTCAGTCGCCATCATCCAGCTTGACAAAAGAGAAAAACTCACTGGCGTGGTTAAGAAATACGATTCGGAAGCGATTGCTGCTTTCCGAGCTCCGTTGAGCGCTGTGACCATCGTATAAAGAGGATGTTGAGAATCATATCGGGTTTGCCAGAGTCTATGATCCAGGTGGGTATTATGCCAGCAGGACACGACTGTAAACCCACGCTTCATGACTATTTGGAGCTTGGCCTCCAGAAAGTCCTTGTTCCTGTCCTAATACCGAATGAATGAGACCCTTTGCCTTGTGGCGTGATATCAGCTTACCATAATAAAGCGTAGGGATACCATCGTGGATAAATGGCCAGACCATGGCATTCGCTCGTAGCTACGCCCGATATTCAGTTGATGTCTCGAACTATGATGCGGGGTCACCCATACCGCAGGATCGCTGGTCAGTGAGCCGAAACGAGGTTGATCTTGATTCTCCAGGAACGACCCCGTCATGAAAGCTCCACTGGTGTATTCATCCTGAGACTGCTGAACAATGCCCTTCAATGCATCCAAGTCGCCATCTAGTGACCTAAATGCGGGAACAAGTGCGAACCAGGTAGGATAGTCTAGCACAGCATCCATCGCGTCTTTCATAACATCAGTGGACGTTCTCCGTCGGCGATCGAGGTCCTGCAACTCACTAGTATAGGCCTTGGTATAATTGACATCAACCGAATACACCTATCCAAGATGTTAGCTGCTCTTCTATTTGTTGCGTGCATCCTGTACCTCTCCTAGAGTAAAAATCCCTGCCTGTGCCACAAAGCCTCTCCAAAAATCCATCGAAACAAACTTGACCGTACTCAACCTCAGTCCGTCCACTTCAAAGTCTGTAATCACGTCACCGATCCAATCGTAAAGTGTCTTGATAACTTCTGTGTCTTCTGTGTCCACGTCCGCCCACGGCATCTGCTCGTCGCCCAGCCAACATTGTTCAACCTCTGTTTGGTTGCTATAATCTGTGATCCAGCAAAGCGGGTGGAAATCCGAGAGATCGGTGAAGGGGTAGAGCGCGGTGGTATTCGTGACAGGCGTAGTTGCATTGGCGGTCTCGAGTTGCATAGCAGTTCCATTGAAAAGCAGGGGAGATACCATGTGATTGACGACAATGTCGAGCATAAGATACATCCCTCGCGCGTGGAGGGAATCGCTAAGGTTCTTCAGGTCATTGAACGTGCCGAAATGGGGATTAAGAGAGGACAGGTTTTGGGTCCAATAGCTAGAACGAGCTATGTTAACATCGAGGTCAAGGAATGAGCAACATCGTGAACACACCCATGGTAAGCCTCGCCCATCGGGGTATGGCCTTCGACGTTGGCAAACGGTGGTGAGACCCAAACGGCGTCAAAACCCATCCCTTGGATGTAATCGAGATGATCGATGATACCCCTCCAAGTACCACCACAGTACTGAAGAGCGGAGGTATTGCAAGGAACGTTGTATGCATCCCCGTCGCTCATGTCTTGGAGAGCAAACCTGTCCGTCATAACCTACAACACCATTGAGCATCTATCGCGGAAAAAAGAGGATATCGAATGCACCTGGTAGATCGAGCGTGACCGCCACTTTTGTGCATCAGCAGCCGACGATGGCGCAGCCAAGAAACTAGTCAGGGTCAGTAAGAGAAAAAGAGGAGAGAGCATTTTTAAGAGAGCGTGGATGCGTTCCTGAATCTATCAGAACGTTGAGCGAAAGTGGAGGCGGGCGAGTTCTAGAGGAGGGATGGCATGCGCTGGGCAGACCTCAGCAGGAGCGGTCAATATTTGTTCGGTGTGGCTGCATTCCATAAAATTCAGAGAACTCCATCGGCAAAGCTTCAAAGTGCCACAATCACGTCGACGCGTCGTCGTCACGTGTTACGAAAGTCATTCACCCTGCTAGTACGAGGATGAGTACGAGTACCCCTTTGATGACTTTGCTCAAAATTACCTCTGTAGACTGGGTTAGGACCTCGAGCTGATCAGGCCGGTACGGGACTAGGTTACCACGACAAGTGACGTTGTGTCGACCCAACGCTCATAGACACATCAACGTCCCTATCACTTACATGTCCGTTTGTGGTGAGTATCCAGTCCGCTTCGCTGGCTGACAGCATTGACCCGGAATCAAGCTCGTCTGGCAGCTGCCAACGATTTTGTCGGGTGGAGTGGCAAGAGACCACTGATATTGCTTTACGTAAGCACTTGAAACGTTCCGACCGTCGCACCGGCCAGCATTTCGTCACCGGGCTACCATGTCTTCAGAGGCGCTCCATCAGGTCCTTCAAGCAGCCCAAGGCTCGCCTTTATCCACAGCGGCTGTTGTTCTTGTATTCGGTCTTTCAACTCGCTACCTCCTTCAGACTTGCCGATCACGTCGGACGTCTAAACTATCCCCAGAACGTGAGCGCGTCCTGATCCTTGGCGCGACGAGTGGGGTGGGTCGAGCATTGGCCCACAAATACGCTTTACGCGGTGCTTTCGTGTGCATAGTAGGCAGACGACAACTCCAGCTAGACGAGGTGGTGCAGGAGTGTCAGGAAATCTCCCAACGGGGGGGGTTCAAAGACCACGTGCTGGGCGTTAGAGGGGACTGTGGGGATGTACAAGACATGATTCAGCTGCGCGAAACACTGCATAAAGGTCAGATGGTATCGAGATGCCACAATGCACGATGCTCATATATGCCAATAGTATGGCGCGGACTCGACACACTCATCATCTCAGCGGGAGTTTCTGCTCTTCAGCCACTCATGTCCGTTGCAGGTGTAGACATGTCTGCGCCTGACATCGTCGGGTCTCAGGCTAGCCCGCAGGGTATCCAGTATGCCGTAAACGCAGCCAGGGCTGCGGTAAACGGCAACTTTGTTGGTCCTTACATTGTTGCCCTCACATTTGTAAGACGTTGGGCACTTGGCCAAGAAATACGTTGACACAACATTTGAGCAGATTCCCTTACTCTCGTATACTTCACCGTCGCCGTCAATCCTTTTGTTGTCGAGCCTGGCAGCGTTGATTCCTGCGCCGACACGTTCGCTTTATGCCGCTACAAAGTCCGCGTCGCTGCTCCTCTACCAGTCATTGTCTATCGAACATCCTTCAATTGCCTTCACGTTCGCCATCCCAGGAACCATCGAAGGCAATTTCCGCGCGTCTGCGGTCGACAACCCCCCGGGCACTTCCGAACCCAAGGTTCATGAACACGACCCAAACAAACACGGTCTGAAACGCGAGGTCGTAGCAGACCGATGCGTTCGTGCAATTGACACAGGCGAAAAGTCGGTATTCATACCGTCCCCGTTCAGAGTAGCTCACCTTCTCTACTGGATATGGCCGGCGTTTGTCGAATGGCAGGCGAGATTGAAATACAACTTCAATTGAGGTCTGTCGGCCGCTTTTACAGTCCGGATATTGTGGAAAGTAGTCGAATGCTGCGCTCGTGGCCGACTGGTCTTGCAGTAATGTATCATACAGCAATTGTACACAATGTAATCATGTTTCAACCACTTGTGCACGGCGGCATTTAAATCCTAGAGGATTACGTAAATAAGGGCAGAGCAAGTCACATGATCGTCAATTACTGTAAGTGGGTATGTCAGCACTGTTCAAAGCTTTCAATTCGATTAGATAGTGACTTGGAAGAGTCCAACCACATCAATGACTACCGCACAGTTCGTTGTATTCGGATACGGATCTCTTATTTTCAAGGTGAAGTTGGGCATCACCAACCGTTATAACTCGCAGCTGAGCCGCCGATCGGTCGACAGCCTCCCCCATACGTCAAATCCCAAGGTATGATCCGACATCTGTCTGATATCTGGATATATTCTCACTTCATCCTCGAACACCCCGCTAGTCCCTGGTTTCCTCAAGGGTTACGTCCGACGGTTCGCGCAAAAGTCGCACGACCATCGGGGGACCCCAGAGGTGAGCTCTCGTACTCGTCTTCACACCTCCTCCAGTGTCCACTATTGGTATTCGAGAACTGCGCTCTGAGATGTCTACATCGACGTGCGTACCCGTCTTTGTGTCTATCATCCCACAAGAATCCCGGACGCGTCGTGACGTTGGTTCACAAGGAAGACTGGGACAAATTTTCTGCATCCGTGCGTATTGTCGTTTGTCATTCGTTCCAATGTTAGAGGTTCAAACAGGATGCGTTTCCGCACGAGGACATCGTATGGGGCGAGTAGTCTGTTCTTCATTCATTGACAACGAGCGCAATCAATTAACACATCACAATGGTGGGCGAACAGGCGTAGCGTATACCATAGACCCGGAGCACATTGCTGAAGTGCGTGATTACTTAGGTGAGCTCTCCGTCTTCGACCTCGAGGGCTCTACATAGCACGACCTGGAGGTCGTGATACGATGAGTGACGCATTGGTGTTGCAGACTATCGGGAAAAGGTGTGTGTTTCACCCTCAACTATTGTTTGTCTTAGACCACATCACGAGAGCAATGTTTGATGATGGCAGGACGGATACACGATGGAAACACTGGATATATATACCATAGACGATGGTGTAGAGAAGGTCATCATATATGACGTACGTAAGTCTCCCTCTCCGCCTCCCTCTCATATTGACGGTTTCTTTGTATTGCGACACTCCATTTACTGTCTTATCTCTCTCCAGGCGTATGTACGTACTCACCTATTAGCACGAGCGTGAAACGTGATAACCAACGTGATACTTTTGCAGTGCTACGTAGGGCGACCTGATAATCCTTCCTTTAGTATGTCCATGTCTTCCTTCTTGCCATATCACGCATCTACAACTACTCGTCAAACAGTCGGCTCTGTACCCCTCGACGACCTCGCAGCACACATATGGCGCTCTGTTGGCCCCTCGGGAAAGAATAAGGTATGTCCCCACAACTTTGAGCGCTCTCCACCCCTGCACATTCTTATTCTTCATCACCTGATCCCGTGACCGAATAAATGTGCGGTCGCATGGCACGCAGGACTACCTCTATCAGCTTGCAGAGAGCGTTCGTGCACTCGCGCCGGCATCTTACGACTCCCACTTGTTTGCGCTCGAGGTGTGTATTTCTGTATGCTTGTTTAGCCGCCGATTTGTTTGGGTGGCATATACGGCCCCTTCACGCGGACGCAGCTGACTCAAAAACCGACGCTACATTGACCTTTTGGCATGGTAGACTCGCATCAGGCGGCTTGACGAAGAACAAGGGGAAGACGTGAAGGGGCAGTGACAAACTTCGGAGAGCATGAGCAGTGTGTAATCGGGTATTGGATGTACATGTTGTAGGGTGCCGGTGGAGTCTACCAGTTGATGCGTTAGAGGATCTCCTCATACCCCTTACAGTCGCATTCCATGTACACGATTGTATATCTTTACGTGTGATCGCGTATGCAGATGCTAGTTGAAGCCAAAGTAGGACCACAAACACTGATATCTGCACGTCTTTTGGGACTCGGCAAGCCGAGTGTACGCTGTCAAAAGCCCCTAACTCCGAGCAACTCCGGACCAACTCCGTCACCTCCTACATCGGAGTTCGTCGGACCTTACTGGAACTGTCACAAACATCCCAGAGTTGATAGGAGCTACTCAGGAGCCACTTAGATAGGTGTCAGAGTCACCAGCAAGGTATGTGAGCATACCTGTACCTCATAGACTCTTATACCAGACACTTGTATTACCTCCCTCAGTCATCTTCCACCTTCTTGGACCTTGGCTGAGTGGGCACTACTGCCCTTTACTTAGTTCTGACATATGCCTCCTAGGGGGCAGTCACTGTGGTTGCACAACACCACTGGAGAATCGCGATTGGGATTTTCAACTGTAGCTTGGACTGGGGTTGAATGTGTGCTGATATCATGTAGCTCACAATAAGTTAGTGCCGCCGACCGCTGGAGCGGTTGTCACTGTGGGCTCGTGTAACTTCGCCATGAAGAGCACTTCGGTTCACAAAAAATTACAATATCTGGTGTCTAATGACCGTTTCGAGGGTCACTCGCTCGCGTCACAACCTCGTATTTTAGTGGTGGGTTAAATCGCTCTCACTTATAGAAACTACATGTTCTCTGTCACCCTTATTCCCAAGTAATCGTGGACAACCACTTTTGTTCGTTGAGCACTCCAAAATCTTCGATTTCCCCTTTTGTTTTGAATTTCGCCGTCAACCGTATCCATATTCAGTCATCCCTCTCCGTCAAGAACTTTCCGACAATCTTGAAGTAGCGGTCCGGTTCTTCGAAAAAGGCCATGTGACTGCTCTCTGCAAACGTCACCCAGCGCACTTTCGGGATCCGCTTAAAGAACGGGCGCACAGCGACATCTTGCGCTTCGTCATCCGCACCGTTCGTCAACAACGTTATGTTGCTAATCGTATGAATCTGATCCAAGCAAGACCAGTCCTTCAACGTGCCAACGATGGTGAACTCGGATGGACCCAGCCTGTGTGAACACGATCGGCATTGCCGCGGGTAGAGTTCGGCGTATAGAAAGTACGCACATCGTGGTATAGACGGTGGGGTCTGTCTGCATTGCAGTAAAGGAGGCTTGCAGCTCTTGAGGCCATGGGTTGATCTTGCACACGTGTTTCGCATAAAAGACACTCATTGCCTTCTGATACTCCGGGTCCTCCGTCGTGCCCTCCCGTTCATGTTTTTCCACTGTCTCCCTCACTTCCTGTGGTAGCTTTGCCAACAGCTGACGGGTGCTCTCTACCCACAGCGGCATGGACGGTGCGCCACTCGCCAGAACTAGGCGTCCCAAACCGGGTGGGTGTCGGTGACTGACGTAGTGAGCTGCTAGCATGGCGCCCCACGAATGGCCAAGGAGATCAAAGTTGTTGCGAATGCCAAGATGTTCGAGTATGTTGTCGAGCTCGTTCATAAAGAGGTCCACTGTCCAGAACTCTTTCGGTACATCTCTAGGATGAGAGGATTCGCCAATGCCAATCTGATCGTAGAAAACGACGGGTATGTTAAAACGGGTGTGGAGCTCTTTGAAGGGGAGGACATAGTGATGCGAGAGACCAGGGCCTCCGTGCAGCACTACAGCTGGCCGCACCGCAGCGCGGATGTCGCCAACGATCTTGTACCACGTCTGATACGTTTCGCCACCGACACGAAAGTCGATTTTTCCCGTGGTTTCGGACATTGCGGTGGTGGGTGATCGATTGATCAGCGATACAGATTGAGGGAGGTGGATGAGCTGGAAACGGATATGGCCCAACGAGCATAAATAAGTGTGGTATGCGATGTGTATGGACCCCTTGTCTCACCTCAGTGCCGTTTGGAGGGGAACGAGTTGAGGTGCATAGTCGTAAAGGAGTTTATATGGCCCATTGGGCCAGGCGCAAACAGGTGTCGAAGCGAAATGAGACCTGCATCATGATACTGATATTATGTCGAGAAAGCCGCACGGTTGTACTGGTGGCTATTCATCGAAGTGAGACGAGGCGGTGCCTTCTTTGATGCTGAGAGACTGCGCCTTGATCATCACCTTGTGAGAGCATTGCTATAGTAGGCACGAGGTGAAAGTAGTATGCCAGGTGTAGTAAAGTGCTATCGTAGCGCGGGTTAATGAACGATGTCATCCAAAAATAACACAATCTTGATATTTACAATGCCGAAGGCATTAATATGACACATGCAAAGATTTTATTCGAACTGTAAAACAAGACAAAGTGTACACTGGGACACCACTTTGTAGGTACATTGGGCGTTTACAAGAATGGAATATAATTCACACACTAGTGGCAAAAACCCCCACTTGCGCATGCAATACTTACAGAGTACACCTCGTGGTCATCCCGACATTTTGGTGCCCCGCATTCATTTACACATGTATCAACCTGGTCACACTCGCACCTTGCTCACTCCTTGAGCCCACCTGCCTAGCTGCCATGTCCAACTCGAGTTGGGTCCCAGATGAGAGTACGCAGGCTCTCGTATCCGAGCGGTGCTGGCTGCAAGGGGTTATCATCAGCGCCGTCGCCTACGGGATCACCATCACACTCTACGTTCTCTCCCTTTATTTGCTTGTTCGCGAGAACAACCATCTAGAACCGAACAAGCGTTTGACTCTGTTAGCTTATATCTCCGTCTCCATCCTCTTGGGCACTCTCTTCATGTCTGCACTTGCGGCATTCACGCAAATGGCATTTATTGACGATCGAGACTATCCGGGTGGCGCGAACGCGTTCGAAAACAATATGTTCTCGATTCCTATAGACGATGCGGGGAACGTAGCGTTTGTCCTATCTAATTGGTTGAACGACGCTATAGTGGTCAGTGAGGATGACATTAAACGGTCGAATGAATAGCTTACCGTAAGGGTAGGTTTGGCGTTTCAGCGTCATCTATCGAAAATGCGGAGTGCCTCTTTCAATTGTAATGGTCATCCCTGGCTTGATGCTCGCAGGGTCAGTTGGTCAGTGCTGCCAATTCTATCCTGAGCTTAAGAGAAGGTCTAACCGACACTACGGAACCTAGCCATGGGAATAATGTTCCTCATTCAAGTTTCGACCACAAATCCCTATGTGACTTCCAACGTCAACTTTACGCTGCCGTATCTCAGCTTATCCCTTGCCTTGAACATCGTGCTGACCATTGCCATCGTGATCCGTTTGATGACCTTCAGACATCGTATCGTTTCTGTTTTGGGCTCAGAACACGGTGCACAATATACATCCATCGCTTCGATGATCATCGAATCCGCCGCAATTTACTCTGCGTTTTCAATTGCTTTTCTCGTCCTCTTTGGAATCCAAAACCCTATTTCGCAGGTGTTTCTACAATCGTTGAACCAATTCCAGGTGAGGCTTGTTTAAAATATTCATCACCTTCTCATTTCCGATTCAGACAATCGCCACTCTACTGATCGTGTTCCGGGTTGCACAGGGTAAAGGATGGACTGCAGAGACCACTACATGTGTGATGACCGTCGAGCTGGGCGGAATGCGGTTTGCTCCACCTGACGCTACGTCTACGATGCCAGGTCCTGTGAATGAGGTAAAAGAGGTTGTCAACAAGTTGTGAAACAGTCATAGGGTTGCAGCACAGGGTTTGTACCCTCTAAGACTGAATATCAGTAACCTGTAGTCTCATTGTATTTGTACGAGTAGTAGAGGGTAGCCGTAGTAAGTGGATTAGTAGGAGCTGTGCTATCTCCTACCTTGTATTCAATTTACAGTCATTGAAACGGATCTGAACAATCGAGAAAGATAACGAAGCGATGCCTGAATCCAGGCACGGGGTAGAGACATCCCTACGGTACTGCCTGTATTGTTATTTGGCATAATGTGCTAACATCCGTGAAGCGCAGCGGCCGACTTTCTTTGGGCATTCTTATTTGTTTTGTCTTTGTTCGGATTGAGCGACATTCACAGACAAAAAGAGAGGCAAGCGTCTGTGTTTGGACACCTAAATGAGTTGTTGATCCAGAAATGGTTCTCTAGCTTCTGATCGGCGGCCTCAAGAGTCAATGAAAACCATCCCCATGGTATCGATCATTCATATGCGCTTCGGGAGGATCAGAGCGTGGAGTGGTGTTTCACTTGCTGAAACCTGAAGTTGAAACAATCTCGCGCTTTCTTGTGAAGCTGGGTTGCATGTGCATATAAGCCGCAACAAGAAAAATTGGAGGTGGCAACGAATTTCGTGGGTAGGGTCATTCGGGGCAGTGTCGTAGCCACAATAGAAGCCCTGTAGTGGTGCGAGCGACTTCGACGATTAAGCGCTTATTATTAAAGCATTCTTGAAACAAATTCTCTGCTCGTGGAAGTGGTGCTTGAACTTCGGCGGTGGTTCTTAGGGGAATTTGTGCTATTAGAAGAAATGCATCGCCCTGGAAAACCCGCTAGAAAAGAGTGCCGGACAATGAAGAAAGAAAGCACTGGTGTTTTACATGATACAAAATCTGCCTGACAACGAGGTAGTCGTAGTGGCGGCTAGACTAGTATTGGTTTCATTATCAGATAACAAGAAAGTTTCAGAGTGTCCCAGCTAGTACCAAAGGTGATAATTCACTACGCGCAATGTTCAGTGTCACACTTTGAACGACTAGTCCTGCTTGCGCGGCGAATCCTAGCACAATATGATCCTAATTCCCAAAAAATAGACGTTTGAGAACGACCATAAAATTTTTGAGGGGATTAGTTCCTCACCGATAGAGGCATCGGAAGCAAAATTGGTATTGTTGCAGGAATCACCATCACTAGAACCTACGTCTACTGGCGTAGCGAGAGCTAGCCCGCAGAGCCATAAAATTATAAAAAAGGGTCGTGCGCAATGCATTCTATCTGTGACATAAGGGTGGTCAAGGTTTTGCCGTTCACACGCATTGCGCGAGGATATCGGTTACCGACCAACTGCCTTGGAAGAGGAATAATGGTGCAAGAAGCTTTGCCTGGGCCGAAGGACTCACCATTATTCATTTTATAGGCGATTCGGATCTCTCCCGGTAGGTTCGGGGACTTAACAGAGAGACAGGCACGGAGAGAACTGCCCGTGTAGACATCAGAATGCACTTCAGAGCTTACATACTTCGTCAATAGAGTCTGTTTGGCGCATCATCACCGAGTATGCTAGGGGGTTTGAAACAATTCACGGAGCTGTTCTATTGGCAGTCATGGTGCTTCCTAAGAACAAATACACTGTGGCCGATCGTCAAACCAAAAATTCTTTAGTCTGTAAGATATAGTTACCGCGATACTGACTTTACACCTTTGTTCGGTATCCATCTGTTGCTCAACGTGGCCGACCCTGTTATTCAGATAGATCAAGACAGATTCGTCATAGCGCTGAAAGAGACGGTCATACCAGTCTGAACCCACTACAATTTGTCCACTTCGGTAGTTGTGCGACATCTCCTTCATCCGTCGTCAAAACCGAGGGCGTTGAATAATAACCAAGAGTAGAATGTGGCAAAGTGTGTCGAATCCCCGTTACCAAGTTATGTAACATCGTCCTACCGCCTCGGTTCGGCGGTGTCAGTGCAACACAATACTTGAAGATGTAGCAAGGTCGAAAAGGGCTAGAGTGTGTACACAAGGCTTGACAACTGAGGCGAGACACACGCTTTGGTGCTGGGAGGAAGCCACTTGGACTAATTTGACCCCCAATCCACGAAACGCCGGGGCTTGTTTATTCGAAGAGGTAAGATGTCGATAACATTCACGTCAACTTATCCTGTGAGTCTGGATTCGAGGGTTTCCCACAATATCAATTTGCCGCCGTATTTTTGCATGTGCACATCGAGCAGGGAACAACTGATGAACAGTAGGCACTATAACGTGTTTCACCTGCAAAGGATTTTGAGTCATTCTCGGAGGTTATATGAAATAAGACAAACGTTGGCCTCTACACCACACTGATTGGTCAAAACAAGATTTTTTACGCTCGGTCGCTGGGAGTCCGCGTCTTACTCCTGTATAGATGCCAGCTTGATCAGCTCTGTCACATCAAGCCAACCCATCATGATCATGATCATGATCTGTTGTTAGTCATGCATAACCTCTGTGCTCTTCGTTTAGGCGGAGGACAATAAGAATTTCTGATCGCATAGGTCGTGCGATGATAGGGTGAATATAAGGCGTAGGGCATTACTGCGGTGCCCCTATTCATCTGATCGGCAATGCCCTAGAGACAAAACATCATTCGTTTGCATGCTGTGCGGACCCCAGATTCCTGATCTCACACTGAGGGCGTATGAATTCAGTGTGATCTTTGTGCTGTATGAGAACGTGTTGTACATCATGAAACAAGTAACGACTTATTGGCGTTGCAAAAAATTGTTCATATCCACATCTTCACAACGGGGTGCCTGCGTGAAGGAACAAATCCTTGTGGAGGACATAGTGCGGGCTGATCGGTGAGCAAACGAGAATTACATAAAGTCATGGAATACATGTCACCATCAATGTGTATATAAGTCGAAAAAGGATGACTTTGAAAGGGTTTCATGAGCTGGAAATAGATACTGAAATATAAGACAAAGTCTCCGTTCTTTGCTGATGCTCACCCGGATTTGCTTTAACTGGCTATTCTGGGATCACCCTCGTAACGCAAGAATGTAGAGACCGTTGTCCGAGTAGCCAAAGTAGAATCGCACAGCGAGCCAACTCCGGCTCACCATGGAGGGAGTCGTCGAAATCATTATAGAATTAGGTGGATGATTCTGTGTGGAAGTCAAACTTGACCACTGCCACTTAGTTCTCATGCCCATGCTGTCCTCCCCACCAGTGGCTGGTTGCAGTGTACAGACACAGCGATAGGCAGACTAGGTGTGAGCGAGCGCCGAAAATGCGAGGCAATGGAGGTCACGTACACAAGCAAATGTTGTACACAATTGCCAACGAACGACATGGTCTTCTCCGATGTTGTAGCAAATATTATCGGAGTCGTCCGACTCGCCTAGTGCAAAACACGTCGTAATGGAGTGCAAACCTTCTCCAGCTCTGCACGACTCTCCCCAGGTAACCGATGATAGTCTACCTCACCACCCATTCTATATACGGAATACGTCTTTTACATGTCCAACAGGTGCCCGCATGCACGATCATCGGCCCCGAAACAGTTGTGTACAAGAACCTTCTCGATGAGTTTGTGCATGTTCGCGAAGGTGGCGGTTCTGCTAGATTGCTGCATGAGTTGTACAAGAGGACCTAGGAAACGCTATCCATCAGTTGCAGCCTTGAGTTATGTCAGACTCCGACGCCTATCATTGGGGAGGAAACTCATCATCTATGTACAGACCCCCCGAGGAACGCACGACGACATGCGCACTACATGAGTTGTGTGGTCACAGTCACGCCAATGTCAAGTCGCACGCGCTCTTTGTTCTGTGCGTGAGTGCTCGACGGTGTGAACAGAGTTAGTGAACTCGCCGTTTATATGTGCCAACGTTGTTCATTGCACTTCGATGGCATGTAATCCACATCTTGAAATAACAAATATGTTATTTATTACACATGTAGTAAAATCTCATATGGACGAGTTGCACTCTATCCTCCACTTCACTCACGCCTCTCGAATGGTGGAAGCCCATGCGACTCCCGTTCCAACTCAAGCATCGTCGCGGCCTCAGGGAACCTCGGCGTGAGCTTGACCTCAAATAGGATATGCAACTTATTCCAATTGCGGTGTATGTCAATAAAGTCATGTGCTTCAAGTATCGTCGAGCGTGTACGCACGCAGCGACTCCGTTCTCTACACATCCATCGACGTCCTACGGAAGTGGCTTTCCACGTGCGTCAGTCGTACGCTCGATCGTAATCACCCAGGGGACTATGGCGATATTAATAAACAGCGAGTCAATGGTGATGTAACTTTCAATGCAAATGCGTTTGCTAAAGCCATATGAAAAGTGCCCTTCCTTCAAGTCGACTGATCCTGGAGCGACCTGACTTTTTTCATCCAGATGCCGTACAGGACTGAAGTGTCCAGCATCTTGCTCCGTAAATCTCAGGGTCTCGGTTCAGCTATCAACCGTTCGCAATAACAATCGTCTCGGCGGGGATGAAATACCCTTCACACCAGTCATCCTAACAGAAAATATTATCAGTGATCTCTTTCCATGACAGTCATTTCTACTCACCTCGATGGAACGGCGAGAAAGTCTCACCAGAACCTGGGTTAATGAGTAAGCTCTTTGAAAGTTTTTGTGCAAAATTTCCACATACCACTGGATGCCATCTCAATGTTTCTTTTGTCTGAGTTGCATATCAAAGTAACGAACACACATTGTATGAGCATGTAGATTGACCATTACGCAGGTGTACGGAAGATTGTCGAAATCGGCGAACGTAGGGAAACTATCACATCCTACAACAGCGTCCCATTCTGCCTGAGCCCGCTTCTGTGTCTCTGGATAAGTCACTATTGCTAATATCCACCAAGCCATGGCAGTGGAGGTTGCCTCTGCACCAGCAGCACTAGAGAAGCCAGTCGTCAATGGTACTGGCGGCTGCATATGCTACTGTACGATGCACAGGACACATACTACATTATTCCAGCTAACCAAGAACTTGCTCATAGAGGCCGTGTCTCTCGGCAGTTCGTAACAATATTGCAGTAACTTGAGCGATTTTCATCTTGTTTCTAGTGAAGATTCAGATTTGCTGGTTCTAGTGTTGACAGTGTATACATACCATCCGGTCTTGCACGCCCCGAAAAAGGCCTTCAAACATTGCCGAGTATTTAATATACGACACCTCTGCTTTCTGTCTTCATGGTGTCAAGCTACCATGATGCATATGAGCTTCTGTTTAGTAATTTCATGGTGCTTATATCTTGGGGAGATACATCATCCAAGGGAAGATCCCGACCAAATGAGCACCAGGAAGGGCAACACGTAGCACGCAAGCAGCAAAGTCATTGATAGCTATGACTGACGCGGCATTTCCAAAGATGATAGGAGGCTCGTCGTATCCCATAGACGTGATCGACGCTACTGTGCGGCGCAAATGGTCATCCTAGTTGTCTGGCTCTGCTAGCAAGCCACACGCTAGGAGCACACCCATTAGATGCTGTATAGGGTGGAAACGATAGACGACGCCAGCTATAACCTGTATTAGCTTGGAATCATATTGCTACATCACAAGTCTGTACGTACGCGTCATTGTACCGAGTGAACCCAATAAGAAGACTCCCCGTCATTATATCGGAAGCAAGGATGTTACGTGGTCTATCCGAGTATGTTTCGACACGACGATCGAAGAGATCTGCTGCAATATTTTGCAAACTGATTACCATCATGTGGTTGCCAGCTGCATTCAGGTAGATCAGGTCACCTGGATTGGTCAGATACAACATACTCTATAGGTAATATGGAAATGAATGAAGAAATACCGAATCTCTTTCGCAGGTTTGTTAATGTCGTCCATTAATTGTTGTCGGTGATTTGCAACACATTCCCTAGTAACGGAAGACCCCACGGTCCGGGGGGGGGGGGGGGGGGG
>JBBPJS010000353.1:0-18066 GCA_038088835.1 Singerocomus rubriflavus
CAACGACAAGACTCATTTCCCTCTCATCCCCTTCCCCGGATGTTTTTTATTGTAGGTAATAACGAGGCGGTTCGTCTCCAAACCGAGTGGTTCACTTCCCGGTCGGCGCTTGAGCTTATCCACCGGATCTTATTACCCACTCCTTGGATTCGTACGTCACTCTCGTACTGTGGGCAAGGAAAACTTGCGTCACCCCCTTTGACAGGAGGTGGGCCCCTCCAAGTCATCACAAACTTGTGATAGTCAATACGGCATCAAGGAGCTCTATCTCGGCACCTCCGTTTCAAGCAACAACGCCAACACCGGCACATACCACCCACTGGCCTGCGGACAAACGAGCAATGGACGACTGAATTTGGACATCGTCAATATCTTTTTTTGTCACTCTGAAACGCAAACACATGAAACTTTATCGATCCGCCGCTTAATACGCATTATATCCTGAGCGACATCTCAGATAGGTAATGATAAGATGACAATTGGCCTTTTGGTTGACTGTGTTGCCCATGTCGACCTGTCTCGATGATGGCAGGACACAATTAGCACTAGGTCCATCGGCATCAATGGACATTGAGCAGGTGCGATATCCTGGACGCGTGCATCAATGTGAGCTGGCTCGATTAATTACTGGCACCGAGTGTGACTTGCATGCCAGGTCAGGATTGGGTGTTACACATTCCATGATTGTCTTGCTCTACGTCAGCCCGCCGAGTCAGCACGCGCAGCGCTCCATAACGTTTCCCTTATGTACGCCATGCGGCGTTGTTGCGCAAACTCGACAAACTAATTCTGATCCCCGCAGGTGGAGCCGCATGGACGGCGGCGGCCTGAAAGGCAAGGCGTATCAGAATATTCGAGGGTCTTCCCTGACCGGTCCCAGTCACCAAGACAGCGCGCCTATACGGTACATGAATTGGTCTGGCAACGCAGACGGCCGGTCTAATCGAGATAAACCGGACGTACCCATGTGCCCCACTCGAAAACTCTCATGCCTAGGCCGGCGTCTTTAAAGGGCTATGATTCGATTCCATGGGCCAGACCACAGAACAAAGAGCATGGGCTGCGAAACGACGGTGCCGAGAGAGGGCCAGGGCCCGGCCCCAATTGTTACGCGGTGCGGGGTGTGGTATTTTATCTTGCCGCGAAGGACTATAGTGTGAGCGAAAAGAACGAGAACATGGGAAAACCCGACCTCTGTCCCCCTCCTTCGCGCCGTCCGGGCACCGCTGTCGATTTGCGATATCATTCACCACATATGGACTTGAGTTTCTTCTCACAAGGTCGGTGACACTATGGACCGCGCGCACGCATTGCCACTGAAACCGGAGAATAGCATATGGCGAGTGGCAAGGGGCTCCGTCAACCCGCTCGTACCACGCGCTTGTCAAATGCTGCGGTTCGTCAGAAGAGAGCAATGCATGTCTTGCGCGTACAGCTACTCTTGACAGGTCCGCCTCGAACACGAATGAATTATTGAGTAGCTTTTTGGCGTTGCGATGTCTGGGCGAACGGAGTCTATTGTCGTTTCACCTCGCGTGTGAGACGAGTCACCGCCATGTCCCAACCTCAAAAAAAGTAATATGCGCCGACAGGAGGGAAATGCCGATCAAATCGGGTGCAAGAGAACTGACTCGGTTAATTCCACCTTGTCTTGTGGACGTATATGTATATCGACTATAGGAGGGAGAAATAATCACACCAGTGAAAAAAGAGGCATGGACACGTACCCTCTCGGTTCCAATGCACTCCACCCACGTCGAGCGTCCGGTGGTCCACCCCGAACGCTCGACGTCTGTGCTTTGAACGAAGAGAATGGGCTGCACGGAGACGCGCAGGCGTGCTTGGGCTTATTGTTCACCGTCCGCAGCGAGCCACAAACAAAGGACCACACACTCCAATTGAATCCGGGGACCTCGGCGTCGTATCTGTTCCCCGAGCATACAAAGGCGGGGCGGACTCTTGGATGTTTTCCTCTCGAGCGAGAAATTACCGTCTCCGAGGGTGGACGTTGACACCTCTTAGCGCGGCTGTTTTTTTTTCGTCCTTTGTACCCAGGTTGTTGAACACCTTTATTTCACGACCGCCTCCTTGCGGAACTAGGAAAAAAAAATATGGACATGATCTCATCGTTATCCTGACCCTCGACATTCGAAAAAAAAAAAAAAAAAAGATCCACAAGTGACGAAGCACTTTGCCTTGCGTCCTATGCCCCGTGTACGCGCGTCGACACGGGTTAACTCGTTGATCAAACCAACCAACCTATCTATTTGCCGCATGCACATGACATGTCCCTCTTTCGAGCCCGTCTAGCCAAGGACGTGAGGAAACCGCGGTACGACATATTTTTTTCTGGCAGAGCAGACGAGCGACGTTGTCCATGTATCGGCCTACACAAACGATGGGAAAGCGAGCGGGACGAACACGCAACAGGCCGGTGGTGGGTAGGGGTTGTGCCTGATTGGATGTCTCCCTTTGTAGATCTACCATCCTGCGGCGGGGCCAACCTCAATCTTGTATGCCGCCGCCACCGCTGCAAGGTTCGAAGATGGTGGTGGGCCCGACATTCGCGCTAGGCCCTCAGCGTGGTGGAACGCACAGGGCCACAGAGTACCGACGTACCCTCGGCTCCTGCGACCTCCGCGTCATATGGTACTCACCTAGGATGTCAGGTTGCTGCTTTCAACGACCAAAGCAAGCGCATGTTGTCTGTCCGTCTTCCTGGTTCCGAGCGAGAGCTGGTTTGGATCGTCTGCGCCAGAGGGACCAGGGACAACAGGGAACGATAACGGATCGCGCGGCACTGTCACTGCCTACCGGTCTTCAAGTCTCGGCGCCGTCTCGAATGCGTCTCCAAAGGGAAACGATCCGCTCGTAGATGATCTTAAAAAAATGGCGACCGATGTTGGCAGTCTCATGGACGACGACGTGAGCATCTCCCATAAAATGGAGGTGAAGACCAAGATAAAGAAAGCGTTCGATACGCGTATGGACCCGTGTGGCGCAGGTCATGTCAAACCCAGGTAGCACCAGCACAGGAAGGCAGAGGAATTGTATTTTCAGTTTCTGGGTCCCTCAACGTTAACCAACCCTCTTGGTAGCTTGCCGCTGCTGTCCGAGGTTAACGGACCATGGGCTTGATGGCATGATGGATGGCAATTCCACCGTGACTAGTCCACCTATGGTTCGAACCGTCCGTCCTGTCAACTAGAAATAAAATAAAATAAAATGAAAAGTGGCAGCAAAGCAACACCTCGGTCATCGCCAGTGACCAAATGCAAAAATCCAATTCCCATTAGCCGACTCGAACGACTGACCTCGTCATTACTAGTGACGCGCTCTACCAACTGAGCTAAACGGGATTTATTTTCATGCAGTCTATATATCGTATATAATCTTTGGTCATGGCGAGCACAGTCCACATTCCTGTCTCGTGTCCAGACGGAACCCAAAAGAGAAAATAGAGAAACACAAGGTTAATGCACTTTTTAGTCGGTCCGCTTGCCACGCTCACACCCTCCCCCGAAACGCATCCGCATGATGCACCGTAAACTGCCACCAGACGACCATCAAGAATCCCAGCACGCCGTGCAACGTACCCCAGACGTACTCTGGCGTGATCTTCATTCTGTCGGTGAGTCATACGACGATCAAATGATCGGTCGATCGTTGCAAAAGTCACCAGTTGGCGATACGATCAGCTTGGTCGCACCAGAGAGAAGAGAGGGAGAGAGAAAGAAAGGACGCTCACGACTCGAACCATGCGCCAAACGTATGCGGTATGAACCGGGGAGCTTGAAACAAGACCGTAGACGCGACGGAGTGGTAAAAGCACAGCGCGATCGCCAGGGCGCGTTTTCCGGGGAGAAACTCTGTGAGACAAATACCATGCAGTGCCGCGTCAGCATCCACGTCCGTGTCCATGCCCGTGACCGTGATTGTTTGTCCGGGTCACGTTCCCCTCCAAAAATTCCCTGCAACGACACACATACCTGGGAGAGAAAATACGAGTGCGGAGGCGAGGCACGTCGCCGTGATGATGGCAGCGTACAACTAGACCACGTGTAGACGTGCGTCCATGTGATGAGCTCGTGTCGTGAAAACAAAAGGGAGGAAAGTGATGTACCTTGAGCAATACCACCGTCGTATTCGTCATCTGCATAAAAGGGAGAGACGTGGCAGAGAAGAACGTCTGCACCACGAGCGGCGCTTCGAGCGCGATGTGGGCCAGGAACACGAGAGACCTGGAGAGTCATGCGTCGTAGATCAAGTATCCGGAATCCGATATATGGGCTTACAAGGGGCTGCGAGGAATGCCTTGGGACATTTTGGAAGTGAAATAGCAAGTGTGTACACTGACAAGTGGTGCGCGTTGAATTCACACTCCGAAATCCACGAAAATCATCCCTGATAAGGAAGGTTTCGTTATCGACAGACCTGGGACCAACTTCTATCTGCTCTAGTTACAGAGGGAATGCCTAAATATCTGACATATGTGCTTGCGCAAATCCATTCAAGAATTTAACAACCCTTGGACTCAATGTCTGTCCGATGTCTAGGCTGCTCACGACAGCGACTGACATGCCAACACACACATGTATATGCATCATATTATTTAGCTGGCAAGGGTCCCCTCGCAAGTCATAAAGATCAACAAAGTACATTGCTACAGGTAACAGATAGCCAAGATGTCACGCCTATCTTCCTAATCATCGCCGTCGTCGCCTTCTTCGTCCAAAACCGACAATCCCAGTTTGAGGCTCCCTCCCTCTACCGCGTCCAGATCAAATTCTAGATCGATATCACCCTTTTGCGCCTCGTCGCCCACAAACGCACGCAGCCGGAGAACCTCGCGTCGCAGCGTTGCAATTTCCGTGTCTCGCCGGTCAACACGGGCCTTGAGTGTACGGATGTAGTCGTTGCCACAGCGAAGGAGTTGCAACTTGCTCACGCCCTTGTTTGGCCCGTCACCACCCACTTTGGGTGGCCCCCGTGGAGGTAGTGCGCCAGGCAGGATGGGCTCGTCAGGAAAGTTGTCATCCGATGGGAGGGGTATTGGTGGCAAGAGCGTGCGTAGATCATCGTACGCACTCTTGAGCGAGTCACGTCGTTTCTGTTCTGCATCCTTGTGTGACTTGCGCGTAACGGGTGCCATTGGGAAAACCGCTGACGAACTGTTCAACGAAGCGGTCGACCCGGCTGCTCGAACGTCAACATACGGTTTGTCTCGTCGTTCGTAGATGGACCCGGTGCACGTACCTGGAAGAATCGGTTTGGGGCCTGGAGTGATGAGCGGCAGACCCTTGCGGGATGCCTTGTGGATGCTGGTTGTGTCCTTGATCTTGACGGGTTCCTTGCCTTTATCCGGCCGAGATGGCTGGGTTGCCGGAGCGAGGCTACTACTGACCCCAAGTCGACCCAAGTTCATGATACTTGCCGGCGTCACAGGCGTCATACGAACCTCTTCTTTGGAACTTAAAACTGAGGTAGTGGACGGCACGGAAGAAGATGGAGACGACGGGTTTCTGGGCGGCGCAGGTGGAGGCATAGCCAGATCAACCGGGGACGGCGAGTCTGTACCGCCAACGGAGCTATTTCGACGACCGCGGGCGGAGCGCAAGAGGGGTGTGGAAGTAGCGGACTTGACGTTCCGAGGGGCCTTGATTGAGGTGGGAACGGTTGGAGTGGGACGTTTTCGTGGCACGTGAATGGTGTCCTCGCCAGGGGGGGATGCCGTGCGTTTGGCCGACCTAGTATTGGGAGAGTGCGGATAGGCCTCGAGCCATGGACTGGTGAGGGGAGAAATATCAAGATCGGAAGGCGAGGAAAAAGAGGAAAAGGCAATATTAGCCGGTGCTGAGACGGATCCCGGGTGTCGCATGTACTGGCTTGGTGCGGACGGTTCCTGAGGCGAGGGGAGAGGCATGGATTCTAGACCGTGAGAATTGTACATGGATTGCTGGGAGTTCTGAAACGGAGGATTGAGGTGGGACATGAAGTCGGGGGTAGTAGGTCTTATCTCAGCAGAGGATACTGGCAATGCAAGAGGGATAAAAAAACAGACAATGGCAAGCAAGGGTACATACAAGGAGTTGGGAGGCCGTTGAAGGGAGAAACCGGGTCGCGCTGAGGATCAGAATTGGTTTCATGTGTTGCAAGTGTGGTCTGTCCGCTGATAAGGGCGAGCTGTCAAGGCAGGGTTAGATTTTGGAAAGTGATCGCCCCGGTGAGGCATGAAGGAAAATCAAGGGTGACATGAAAAAAAAGGTACAAAAAGGGACGTGCCTGTTGTTGGAAGATCTGGCTCTGAATCTGGTTTTGTAGTTGCTGGAGTTGATGCAACTGGGTGAGCTTGTACTGTTGTTCGAGGAGCATCTGTGGGGTGAGGGCCGCTGGAGAGGGCAGGGTGGCTGGTGTATCCAAGTTCTGGAGGGACATTAGGTTTGACATGGCCATGAGATCAAGGGGCTGCTGGTTGAGGGGGGGATTGGAGGATGCTGAAAAATGCGGTATGCGATGTGGAAGAGCCAGTACGTCGGACGTGTGGGCGTCTTGCTGGCGATGGGGGTCGGTGGACGAGTCCGGAAAGAGGAATGCGAGCAAGTCCTTTTGCTGGTGATCCTGAGGGGGAATCTGGTCCATTACGAGTGGGTTGTCTCCCTGTCGTGCGCAGTGAAGCGAGCGCGGTCGACGATGGGATGGTGGAGGAGAAGAAGAGACCTGCTGAGATGGTCTGAACAAAGATAATAAGTGACACGTGATACGTCGGAACAGCCGGACCATGTCCCTAGCAGTGGATTATTTGTACATATTTGTATACACCCGACACGATGCACTCCTCGTCACGCTACCACAGCCCGAAACGCCTCCTCCTCCGCAACCACGCTACGCAGATACCACCAGCATGGAGAGACAACAAGCAGAACGACCCCGGAAGTAAAATACTCCTCAGCCGTCTCCCTCTCGATGTCGGTGAGCTCGAGGTCGAGGAAAGTTCTGCCTCCTCACTTCACCCCCCGCCACCGGCTCAGACGCGTCCCCTCGACAGGAACTCTTTCGCAAGACCGTCGGTCCACTCAAAGAAGTCTTTATCATCTACAACTCTCAAGGCCGCTCCAAGGGCATGGCCCTCGTCTCCTTCCAGCGTGCCAGTGATGCTGCAGTGGCCCGTGCAAAGTACGACGGCAAGTACATTGACGGACGTAAGTGCCTGTTCGTCGTCTTGTCCGAATCACCCGCCCATGTCGCTTCTCCAGGACGCCCCATCAAGATCGAAATCGTAGTAGACGCCAACCAGCCAGCGGTAAGCCCCCCTCCCGCACAGACGCAGCCATCTCTACTAGGCCGCCTTGGTGCTGTTGCCATTGCGAGCACTCCCTCGTCCGTCCCTCCATCCGGTCACGCACCCAATGGAACACTTGCGTTCCACGCGTAAGCACCCAGATGTTGCGTTCCTTGCACACCCTCGACCGATCACTCCCCCCCTCCCTTTTTTTTTTTTCTCCAGCGCACGCAAACAACACGCGGCCTTGAGTGCGCCACTCGCAGTCGCTCCACGGCGCCGACAGAAAAAGGGGCCGCGACGCGCCAAAAAAACGCTTGCGCAGCTCGATCAGGAGATGGAAGACTACAGAGCTGCGGCAACATCGTTTCTCAACGGAAAATAGCCTGCCCCGTGTCGTGTCTTTTTATCCTAGTCGCTCTCCATGTATACCTTGCTCTAGTGACTATTACATAATCATTATCCACTTGTGATCTTGCCGATACATATACTCTCTCTCTCTCCCTCCGATGGCAGCCCCGCTGTACACGACTGCCTCTGGTCTACTCTGGCATGCAGGCAAGATACTCATCCTCACCGTCGGTCTTCCTGCACGCGGAAAGACGCACATCTCTCGCGCCCTCGAGCGCTATCTCCGCTGGATGGGCGTCAAGACCCAGGTCGTCTCTCTTGGCGATCATCGTCGCAAGACGCTCGGTGGTGCACAGTCACTTCCCTCCGATTACTTCACCCTCGGTGCGTTCTCATTCCATCCTCTTTCGCTCATCCGAACCTCCCCGATCGCAGGCGAAAAGACACCCGAAACCCTCGCACTTCGCAAACGGGTCTCTGATGGCTGCGAGAAATTCATCTGGGACTTTTTCGAGAACGGTGGTCAAGTGGTCATATATGATGCCAACAATGGATCGAAACATGGTCGACAGACCCTCGCAGAAAAGTTTGACAAGGAAGGCATCCACGTCATCATGCTAGGCGAGCGTGTACTGGGTGGCGGCAAAGAGTCGGGGCTCACAAGTGTCTCCTTGCAGAGTCGATATGCGATAATAAAGAGATCATCGAGACCAACATTCGCAGCGTCAAGATCTCTTCTCCT
Organism: Singerocomus rubriflavus; assembly: GCA_038088835.1. Taxonomy (NCBI): domain Eukaryota; kingdom Fungi; phylum Basidiomycota; class Agaricomycetes; order Boletales; family Boletaceae; genus Singerocomus; species Singerocomus rubriflavus. The sequence continues at coordinate 8,373 of JBBPJS010000353.1, forward strand.
GACGTGCGTTCTCGTACGCCTTGTCTTGAAAGGCTCTGATCGCGTTCCAGTACCGTGGATGGGATCCAGACAAGGCGGTCGAAGATTACTATGGTCGGATACGAGACAGAGAAATGTCGTACGAGACGATCACAGAGACTAATTGGCCATTCATCCGCATCTTCAACGTAAGACGTCGCGGGATGAATGCTCGCAGAATATACTGACCACGGTTAGGTCGGAGAAAAGATCATGGTCAACGTGAGTACACTATATGCACCGTCACCATGACCTTGCTGACCATTTGTACTGTAGAACATCCGAGGTTACCTGCAGGTTAGTGCTTCTGCATGCACGTTCTAGCAGACACTGACCAATACTGCATTCAGTCACGAATCGTGTTTTTCCTCATGAATATTCACAACCGATTCCGTATGATTTATTTTGCACGCGTAAGATCCCCGTTGACACCTCTAGCCGACATGGCCATGAGGCACTAACGCCATCTCAAAAAGTCTGGCCAGTCCCTTATCGAACATTCCTACAAAGCCGACTCCGATCTTTCTCCTGCCGGATGGGAGTACGCGGAGAGACTGAAAGAGTTTGTCACCGAGAGAAGAGCAAAATCATTGGAACAACGTGGCTATAACCCAGCAGATCGAAGGCTCGTGGTACGCCCTCTTGTTTCTGTCATCTGGCATGGCACCAAACACCATTCCAAGATTTGGACTTCAACCCGCCGTCGAGCTCACCACACCGCTTGGCCCTTTGAAACAGCACGATCCCCTCCTTCTACCTTGGCTTTGGGTGTCAATCCACCGTCTGACCCAGTGACTCCGCCAAAAGCAGCCCCGTCCAAACTCAGGGTCAAAGTAGTCGAGAAGACTCAAATGTCGGAAATCAATCCTGGCGTCTGGGACGGTCTCACGCCAGACCAAGCGAAAAAGTTTTATCCCGAGGAGTGGGCACGGTTCGTAAAAGACCCATACGCGTTCCGGGCGCCGCGTGCCGAGAGCTATCACGATCTGTCTGGTACGTCCCCGTCTCAGACATATTCAAGAGCGCTGTCACATGTTATACGTGTAGTGCGTCTGGAGCCGGTGCTGATCGAATTGGAGCGAGAGAAAGAGGATCTGCTCATCATTGGCCATTCGTCTGTCATTCGATGCTTGTTGGCATATCTCATTGGATTGCCTGCCTCGGAAATTCCGGCAATCGAAATTGCGAGAGGGGACCTACTTGAGGTGGTGCCGACGTCGTACGGCGTGCACAGTCAGGCATTTCATTTCTGGGATGGACCAGGTCGACGTGTCGTCATGCCCGACGGGGAAGATTACCTGTCGCACAAAGACGAGACCAACTTTTACGAGAATTGGGCGGAAGATACAAAGGGAAAGAAGCGGATGACGACGCTGGACATTGCGTCGCTTTCGGGTGTAGGGGAGGGCTACGATATGTTTCATTAGATGTCTGTTTCCTAGCTTGGGTTTGTAGAGGCGATGCTTGTCATCGTTAGTCTTGGTCCTTGACTACATGCCGTGGTACTCACCACCCAGTCGTCGCGAGGTTTCGCTCCTTCTCTTCTCTTTCACCATCTTCATTCTCTTCTATAATCTAGAACCCTTCTTCACGAGCAGCGAGGTCGGTGCAAAGTGGAACAAAAGCTCGAGCGGCGAAGAAGACTTGGACCAGACAATTTACGGAGATTGGACATGGGAAGAAGGACAGGTCGCCAAAAACGCTGAAAAGCAGTCCAGCAAGAGCGAAAACTCCAGTGTCGTGCCTGTTGATGTGTCGTTCCGCCCACAAATCTTTGGGTCGGTGGGCGTCAACGACGGGATCCAGCGTTGGGGCGATGACCTCCCGACGACAACGGTGTTGAAGCACGTTCCAGGTGCGCGCGGGGAGCGATCTTGTCTCTCGTGTGGTTCCTCAGATGTGGTGTAGGATATACCATCATGGACGACGTATTCATGCTCAACGGCACCCTGTTCGTCGTCACGGATGACCCCACCTTTCCGCCGCTCGATTCGATTGCGTCGTCCAGTGAGGATCCACATGCGGCTCCGCAATCTTCAGACTGGCAGGTACTTTCCAGTGCCCAAGCAAAGGAGACATTGGGACTGTTTGGTGGTCTGTGCGTACGCCATCACCCATTCGCCGCTAGCCTGCCGCGTGTACTCATTGTTGCCTATCCTCAGCGTTCACGGTGTGAGCTGGCTCGTTACTGACGCGTCTCCGAGTGTGTCTCTCGTCTATTGCAGCCCAGCATGTTGCTCATACCGCCCATAGGCAACTACACTCTCTTCTCCCTTTGGCGCACATATAGCGCGCTCGACGTGTCCCTTTCGCCAGACACGTTGCAGCTCCCGCCCCCTCGACGTGTGTTTTATCCCAACGTGCCTACGTTCATAGGGCCGCGACCAGATCCAATCGAGGCCCCGCGACATCGGTCGCCGAGCGGATTCCATCCATTTCTCGCTAAAGCAGCCTTTCCGACGCTTGGACTCATGTACAAAGAAGATTGGGCCGACTATGCGCTGTTGCACGTCCCATATCTGATCAAACGCCTAGTTGTTGCGGACCAGGGTGCAGCCTCCCGTGCGAGGGCCGATATGCCGTCGTTTGCAGTCCCTCTGGTTGAACTCAGGGTATCAAAGGCGTGGTGGGAGCCCATTCGACGCAACGTCGCGCGGTTCCTGAACGTGGCTGAAGAGGCACCTAGGAAAGGGTGGTTGACCAAACCGGAGACGGTCATTACGTATCTGTCGCGTCAGGATGCGGCGAGTGGACCCAAGATGAGGGTGGCAGATCACGAAGCTTTAGTCGAGACGCTTAGGGCACTCGGCCGCGGGTATACGGTGCGCATCGTTTCGTCGGAGGCATCCTGGCTGGAACGTATGACCGCGATCGCTCAATCTACGGTGAGATGTCGTGTGTGTGATGGCAATCGTGTATGGACTGACGTTTGTGTTTGTGTTTGAAGATCGTGATTGGTGTGTATGGGACCCATATGGCGGATTGTGTGTACATACCGCCTTCGTCGCGTGCGACGGTGATGGAGATTTTCTCGCCCAATGTGTTTACGCGCGATGTGGAGATGGCGGTTAGGGCGCTGCAGAGTGTGAGGTACTTTGCCTGGCGGGAAGGGCGGTGAGTGGTGTTGTTTGTCTTGAGAAGCATGTCGTCGTCTTATTTGCCCTTTGCTTTGTGTGTGATGCAGGCAATATGGCATCGACTCGCTTCCGCTAGTCGTGTCACCGGGTGAGGGAGCGGACGAGGTGGCGATGGATGTGTCTGCGATGGTGAAAGCGATTCGACGTATCGCCTAAAGTCCGTGCTAAGACCTTGATACGTGCTTCGCGGGAAAGATGACCCACACTCTGATTTACATTGCTATGGATCACACCCATTGCAGATCATACTCACCATAGAGTCTCTTTGACCGGCTGTATCGACCCGTGCATAATCCTTTTTCTCCCCTCATGTTGCTTATAGTTGTGAGCTGTATACATTCGAAAGGAAACGCTGGCGGACTTGCCTGAGATCCACATGAGGCCGCGGGTATAACTACCCAGCGAAAGTTTGGATGGCAGCTCTCATTTGCGCCTGTACGGCAAGCGACTCGCCGCCGTTCTATTGGAAGGCGAGCCCAATCTCACCTTTTGGGCTGTAACAAAAAAAAGGCCCCTGTGGGTCCGAGGAAAACGCCACTCAGCTACGCGGGCACGCTGCTGGCAGAGTGAGACCCGGGCTGGCGAAGGTCTTAGGCGAGTGTCATCCTGTCACGTCATGCTTGTCTCGATGCTTTTAACAATAATGATGCTCCCCACACAGCCCGCTTTCGCTCTCTTTCTCCCTCTCATAGATGACGGACACCGTACAGACATATGATCGTCTCAGAAACCATGTACGCCAACATCTAGCCATGTCGGTCGACGAGTTTATCCAAACCTTGGTGAGCGATCCATTCGTGGTCGTATCCTCTACCCGTTGACTCTGTCTTGTCGTCCATGTGATTGACGCCGTTGCCTTGCGATATGCAGCTTCCCGATCCATGTGCCAACGTCAGTCCTCTTATTGTCCCCCCCCCAAGTTGGGTCGCGTGCTCATCGAGACTCTCTCCTTCGATCGCGGTGGTGGTGGTGGTGCATGGGGATATGTGCTTTTCGACTTGACACAGTCTCCATGCCTCGATACGCCCTACTCAAAATACAGCAACACCAACTACGCCGCGTCGGGCCAAGACATCCACGCCATCGGCGTGATCGTACGTCAACGCCAGGCCCAGCTTCGTGACGTCACCAATGAACTCGCCTCCGTCGAATCGATCATGAAACGAGTCCGCAACGTCCACCAAGAGCTCATCGGCAAGCGCGACCAGATCGTCGCCTCGATGCAGGTCCACCAAGGCCTCGTGTCCTGCATTCGGCGGCTACCCCCAGAGATACTAGGCGAAATCTTCGTGCGATGTTTGCCTCCCGAGGCGCACATCGAGCCAGACATGCGCACGGCGCCATTGTTGCTGTTGGATGTTTGTAGGATGTGGCGAAAGGTCGCGCTGGGAACACCGAGGCTGTGGTGTTCGCTGTCGGTCCGACCGAGCCATCGCGTGTTGCAACAGGGTTTGTTCTTCTTCTACCATCATTGGCTCCCGAGCGCAAGGGGCTGTCCGCTTTCGCTTGCCGTCGACACGCGCCGGCCGCCTGGGAACCCAGTGTGGCGGTACGAAGTGACGGAACTTTTGCAGCCATACACGAGTCGGTCCTCACGGCTCCATATTACGTTTGACGAACCAATCACGCCGAATCTGTTGCTCCAGGACGTCCCCATGCTAGAGCACCTCACACTCGAGGGCGATCTCTGCGCAACGCAAAGGTTGACGATCGTCCAACCGGAGCCAAGGCTGCGCAGTCTCACCCTGCACTCGGTTGTGTTTGATGCGGGCGTGCTGTCCACGTTTGATCCTGGCTGGGCCCATCTCACACAGCTTCGCGTCACGCTTGATCGAGCACAGAGTTACCACGAGACGGACAGCCCGATCGTGCTCACCCTCCTCACGCACTGTCCACACCTCGAAGAATTCATCCTCTCGCCCGTTTTCATTCCCCGACAACATGCGACGATGACGGGTGACATCACGCCATCACGCTCACATGCAGTGCTTACACACACACGTCTCCGTTTGCTCGATATCGTCGTGCTCTACGGGGTCGGCCATCTCCTGGACGCGCTAACTCTACCTGGTCTGCGGCATCTTCGGATCCGGGATCTGGACATCGTACCGAGCACATGGCGACGGCAAGAGATGAGGGCGTTTCTGATGCGGTCGCGGTGTCCGCTCGAGACGCTCGAGATGCATGGCGCACAGGTGTCGATCCGGAAGGAGGATCGTGCAGAGTATGCAGCGCTGATACCGACGTTGAAGCACTTGGACGTGTGCCTCGCGATGATGATGCACGCGTGACGGCCCGGGGAGACGGCGTCATTGGACATCCTGTGTAATGCGGGGAGAGTGGGGATGATATAGTTACGTTTAACGGGTTTGCCGTCGGGTGGACATCCCGACGGTGGGTCGACTTTCGAGCGTACGTCTTTGTATCGATTTTTTTTCGCATTCGTTTCATGGTGTTTATTGGGACGTTGCACTTGAGCTTTTATTTAGACTTGGGCGATGGATCCATCACAAAGCCCCATTGAACTGCATTGCATGTCTCGAGTGTCCGTACTGTCTATGTACCGTGGTCTGCATCTCCGACATCGAGTCCATATGTACTGTCTTGGACTTGGCATATATCATACGTTGCTGAGCGGCACTGTGCGTGTGCTTGGCAAGCGGTACTTGTCTGTGGCCTCGACACCATTCATGTGACAATTGTCAGTGAAGATTCGGGGGCCTAAGTGGATAATTGTGGCATGTTTGGTAGTCACTATGAGCCTTCGGCGCATATAAGTCTGTCTTCAGCTCGGCTGTTAATACATAAGTGAATACTTCTACAGAGACCCTAGCGCAGGGCCTAGGCTATTAAAACGAATGTGGAGGATTTGACTGCACTATCACGCCAAATTGCAGCTCTCATGAGTCTTGAAGGACTCTCCCTCCCTCTTTTTTTTTTCACTGAGCAGGTTAGACGTGTCCATGATAGTTCTCTGGACACTCATTCCCCGCGAATGTCCGCAGGACAGGATTTCGACGGAGAAAACCTCGAGAAAAAAAGGGGTGGCATACAGTAATGCCATAACACCTCCTTGTTAGTCGTACTTGTCTCATTCCAAATCTTGTGGACATCGGTTGGCAGTCATGGTGTGTGTAGAGCGGAGCTTTGGGTGCCTGGAGCTCAAGGGGGAAATCATTTCCCCTGCTTGTGGAATCTTACACGTCTCATGACAGACTTTACAGTGTCACCTTAGCCCCGCGGTAACCCCCTGTGAGTGCGATGGAGTCAACCTCCTTTCATCCATATTCATCGTTATTATGACCCCGAAGTCATGTCCAAAACGTATGTGTATTGTCTTTGGGACCTCTCTGATCGATCGATTCACTGCAATATTTTCCTCGAGGCATGGAACCCACCACTGTTTCTGCACAGGGCGGTACCAACATGGAGCGACACCTCGAGGCTCAAACCCACCTCAACGAATGTGTTCGGATCAGCCACGATGCCGAACTCAACGCCCTTGCACACGGTGTTTCTGCCCAGGATGTCACCGCGTCAAAGCAAGTCCTCGATACCGAAAAGCCGATGGTGGTTCAAACCAAGGCACAGTGCCTTTGTGCATGCATCCCATTTGCAACCCTCTGCTGGACACTCTACCTTGCCGGTTGGAACGACGCGTCGACAGGTCCGTCATTGCCACGGATTCAGCAAGTCTACCATGTGCGTGTCCGAGTGGGCTTGGGCACGTCTGTCATATTGGTTGCTGACGCGGACATGCGGACAGGTCAATCATGCAATTGTATCCCTGATATTCGTGTTTGCTTGTGCTGTGGGTGTCGTCTCCACTCTTGATTGGTATGGGACAGTGAGATCAGGAGATTGACGGCAGTCGAAAGGGGTTTTTGACAGGCGCATGCTTGAATGTAGGGCTAAATATCCGATATGGTTTTCGCAAGGTCATTTGTACCGCTCTGGCTGTGGTCACAGAGAGCTGACATGTAGCATCTGAACGATAGGTTATCGTTCTCGGTACGGAATCCATTCTTCTCTACCAGGAGGCAAGTATAAAATACACTGTTTGCTTTCAGGATCTGTACTCCAAATGGTAGCGTACAGCATTACGGCTACAGCCCCACCTTTTCTAGTGTTGTAGCTACTAAACTCCCCCTTCTAGGACACCCAGGCGAACGGCTTCGTAATTAGCCTCAAGGACAACGCAGAAACTATCATGGGATTCTTGCATGCAGTATGTTCCTGAACTTGTTTTCCTGCCCGTCGAGCACGGCTGAATGCGGCTAGGCTCAAGGTACGCACTGCAAACCATCGCGTCCGAGCGGTATACCAAGTGTTGAACTTTGAAGGTGCGGGTGCAGTGTCGTCTCCACTAGTTGCTACACAGTTTGCTATCTCGTGTCGCTGGGTGTTGCGTTCATAAACACCGACCTTTTGATTGCAGTCTTTCGGTTAAGGAGACAGGATGGTCCGTTCTTACCGTGCCTCACTGGCATTTATCGTTCACATGCTCGAAGAGTGACTTATTCAGATCGGAAAACCCGCAGGAGAGCAGAGTGAGAGTGAAAACAGCCATTTCAAACAGATACTTGGACTGAAGAACGTACATCTTTTTGCAACGTTTGCTCTCGTCTATGTGGGCATTGAAGATACCATTTCAGGTATGCTATTTCTCTATATCCCATGCCGGATTCACGACGAGATTCAGGCTGGATCGTAACGTATATCATCAATGTTCGGGGCGGTGGTCCACTATCTGGATATATATCAACAGGATTTTATAGAGGTATGCGTCATTTCAAGATTGGCTATATCCACCACAGCGTTGATGAATAGGTCTGACGACGGGTCGTATCGTCTTGTTGTAGGCCAATCAAAAGGTTTGCCTTTTCTGCTTCTATTGTTCTGCAATGCCATTTCTCAATCGGTGTAGGTGGGCGAATGGAGGGTTGTATTTTGTTGGAGATCAGCCCGTCGATTAGGACCTCAGTAGTACAACTTTCGTACATTAGCTACATTACCTTATTTGGACGAACGTCGACCGCTCGTTGCGTCACCGAACGCTCTTTCCCTCCAGTCTCGTACTCTCGACTGGAGGTAAGCTACATATTATATTGCCTATACATTCATTACTTACTCTACCTAGTATTCATTCCTTTACCTCTAGGTAGATATTCTCCTAGTCTCGTACTCTCGACTGGAGTATTCATTCCTTTACCTCTAGTATCGTTGGCACACCAATCTCCAACAGAACTCACATCCCCCTGTCCTACATCCACACTCGCCCCGTCCCACCACATCTATCCCACGTCAATCAACATCACGATGTATGTACCAGCACCCCCATATCGCGAGCACAGACGACCATCCAATCTCGGATCCCCGGGCATGTGTCACAGGCGGTGCCGGAGGGTATGGGGACGTCGGATAAACGACATAGGACGAAGGACCTGGGCCGTATAGATATAGATGATGTGGCTGAGATACAGACCTATTGTGCGATGGGTGCTGAGGCGGTGTCATGGGCACAGCGTAACGAGGATATGGCACATGAATAGATTGCCACGTCGTAGAAGAGGATGGCCGGGCACGGGTGTCTAAGTGGGAGTACCATCATTGGGCATCTTGGGCGGTGAAGACTGAGGAGGCATCGGTGTCGGGCGAGGCAGAGATGGAAGAGAGGACAACCGTCCTCGCAGACCTGGAGATGATGCATAAATGGTACTTACGCCAGGCCCTTGTGGTGGAGCGTACTACACCTCCGTGCTGGTCACCCATTTGGTTACCATTGACCCGTTATATGCGCTAGTGATAGAACCTGCAATGACCTGGGCGGTATCGAATAGCGCGCCCAGCAACCTCCGCCTCCGTTGTTCCAGGGACAGTACTGCTGTGTCTGCTAAGGGGCTAGGCTGGGACCAAGAAAGGGTTGAAATGGTCGTACAGGCGGAGGTGACCAATTCGAATGGTGGTACGAATTGGGTAGAGGGTGAAACGGGGTCGACGACTGCAGTTGCGGCGGTGGGACAGAAAGGGCCTGTTGAAAGTGCCGCAAGGGTCCTGGGCCAACCGTTTTGTTCGTCCGCGCTCACAACAGGTCTATGAGGAGGCGGGAAATCATCTTCCTCGCTGATTGCCTCTACGATGGCGTGTGCGGACTCGCGTTTGAGACTGCGCTGCTAATAATAATTACATATTTTCAAAATTTGTGTTGGTACTCCGTCGGAGACGGAAAGTTCTTACTACTTTTTGATATGCAACCACAAATCAGCCGTAACGGCGCCATATCGCATCCACCTTGGAGTTGCGAACAGAACTCAGACTAGCTCCAATCGTGAGGGGATCTCCTAGTGGCATATTCCATCACTCGAAACCGAAAAAGGACTACATATAACTAGCACTTATCCGAGGCTCGAGCACTCTACTCGCGCGATTCGTTCCACTGCTGAATCGCTAATGGTCATATTTTTTAAGAGTTCTGTCGAGACCAACCCTGCATCGTACAGCATAGCCAGATTTAAAATACTGTACATGAACAAGAAAGG
>JBBPJS010000354.1:0-18059 GCA_038088835.1 Singerocomus rubriflavus
GCCTGAACCCTACTGGATAGTGAATGGCGTGCTGAGGTTCTTGAATGTTGACGATGAAGACGGGTTGAATGCACTCATGCCACTGCAAAATGAACCACATGAATTATCAATGACCCAGAGGTCCCTGCAAGTGAATATTTAGCCTCAGGAACGACACAGACAAACGCACTCTAGTACTCACGATGATCCCGTATCCAACATGACATCGAATGAAGTAAGAGGCGTGCCGATCGCCAGTGAGCCATAATACCTAGGCAAACCTCAAGTCAGCGAGAAAGTAAGACACGACACTCTCCGCAAGCATTTCGAAATCACGAACCCAGAATCAATACCTTGATCGACAATCCTACGCACATGGTAGCAAAAGTCGTCAACACTCTGCACCAACGTTCCGACGCAGGTCAAGGAAAGAGGGCGTACAGGTTGTAACCAGTGCTTCGCTTCTGAGTTGGTCTTGTCGAATACTTGGCGATGACAGTGTCTCGCTGGCTCTTGGCTAGTTCACCGAGTTCTGTGAGGCTGCGATCACTGGTTGGAGCCTTCCTTTGCAGGGGTATTGCCAGACCAGCTGGCATTATTGAGTCTGTTGGCGCTGCAAACGCCTCCAACGAAAGCCATAACAACAAGATCAACCCGGTAGAGACGAGACGTGGTATCATTATTGACGAATAGACCGGTCAATTCCAACTATATGTCCTCGAATATTTAAAAAGAAAAAGGTCGGGTGAGGTGTCCCTTCCGAGCGACTGCTCTGAAAGCTCGGCAAGGGTGTGCAAGAGAGATGGGAGATGGATGGATAAACGTCGAGAACGCAGAAACCAACATCAGTTCCTAGAAATAGTCAGCATTAACCTGCACGTGTGCGGGGTTCGGCTTGCCAGGCTGCGGATTTCGGTGCGCGCAGCAGTGTGTAATGCGCAGCTCGCGCAGACACCGGTTAATTTCTCTGCCAGCAGTCATTTGACAAATTGGGTCCCAAATAAGTTTATGAGCGCCTGTGTGTGAGCACGGTTACCTAATCGAGGTCTCATATGACACTACATACCAACTGGCGACCTGCAAAGCCAGCCTATGCACCCTGGCTCGACCCACGGATCATAATGGGGAGTGGACGAAACGCATGTGAAATGCACACAAATAATTGTGGGTCCAGGGGAAAAACACTCTGGGTCCCAGGCGCATTCGCGTGGGCTGACAACTATCAGTATCTCTAATTTTGCGAAAACAGATATACATTCATGTCCCTGTCATCCATTAAATCCTTGAAATTGTCCATCTATGAAAACATCACAAAGGAGAGCAGTGCAGAAATAAACAATGTTGCGGTACTGGACATGCGTATCGATGCTGAGGCAGTGTTGGCAGTGACCGCAGCAGCATCTGCTCCGACGGTCTCGGTGGGGATCACCGCATTGATACCATTCAATGCGAGTGCCGTCTGGGACAGGGCCGCAAACCCTACGGACGGTGGGTCATATCGGAATACAGAATACACGTTTTTCTGGTCGTGCTCACGTTAGCCGTGAGAGCCGCAGCAACGAGTGGCAGGGCTTACTAAAAATGTATCGCCAATAATCCACTGCGGCGTGCTGGTTGAGTTCGGCACAAAATAGAATGCACCGTAGCAGTCATTGGAAGAACCAGTCGGTTGAAATTGAAAGTCCGCAGGGCTGACTGCCCAGCGAGGTCCACCAAACGATATTTCCACAACCACCTGGTGAGTACATGCTATAGCGACTATCAATCTTTATGTATCGTAGAGCAGAATATATGGGCTTACGGTACTTATAAAACCCTTCCCATTGTCCAGATCCAGGAGACGAATTAGGGATCTGAGCGTATATAGCTGCTATAGCTGAAAGGGGACCAGCCACGAGCGTTGTCCCAGTGTCGATTGCCGCATAAGATGCAGGACCACTGGGCAAGGATATGGCGTTTCCTTGAACAGTAATTGCTATCGAACAATGATTATATACCGAACAACCCACAACAGATTGCATACGGTTCGACATACACGTAATTTCTTGCAGCCAGAATGAAACTTGGCCACTTGGGATATCTCGGTAGTCGATATTGCCCGTGTATAAACTTTCATTGACATAACCTTTATATTGAAAGTAAGTCAAGTGCCTCCAAGTGTCCAAATGGCCCTACCCATAGTTAGCGATCCTCCAGGTTCCAAGTCTCCAGCACACGAATCATTATTGTAGCTTGGTTTGAGGAACGTCAATGAACAAGCTTGCCGAGTACGACGCATGAACATACCGGGTAAGTTGGAAAGCCATCAACGGTGAGTCCCAGGAACCTCTGCTAGCAAGTGCTTGCCAAAATGGCATAGCACCCGACGATGACAATGACTGCCACGCAAGACCGATCAATCCCGTCACGGGGTTCTCTATGAAATTAGATGACGTTGAAGTCACAGAACCTAGATAGCTGAATGTGACAACAGCTTCTATGAAGGGCAACAATGACGTACCAAATTGCTGATTCGATATGGTAAATCCAGCCATTTGCACGACATCTTCAACGAGTGTGCCCATTACACTACCACTCCCATAAGTGACTTGGAAGTTATGGAAGAGACTCTTAAATGTTGATGACTTTGCAGAATTATAATTTGCAGTTCCCGCACACGACGGTCCACAACCTGACGATGCAACCCAGAGGTCCCTGGGGAGAATTGTTGAGTATGCTGGTGTACTTCACTTTCTCAGGACGTACGAAGAGCCGGTGTCCAGAACGACGTCAAATGAAATGGGCGGTGTACCAACGGCCAATGAACCATAGAAGCTAGAGAATAATGATGAAATAGGCTTGTACCTCGCTAAATGTTGTTCTCACCTAGAGTCGTAGCCTTGATTCACGATACTGGGTGCCACGTCAGTGAGGTACAAAATCATGAACAGATTGAGAAACCTCACAGGTTCTCTCCCGCACCCCTCTTCTGATTTGATTGTAGTCCGTACTTTACAATAACAGCGTCCCGTTGGCTTTGAGCCCAATGGGCCCATTCCATCTCATTGCGCACAGGTGGAGACCGCCGCCTTAAATCGATAAACTGTCCAGCAGCTGGGGAAATGGGCCGAGGTACGCCAAAGACCTCAGCTGAAAGGAAAAAGAAAATAAGTAACCCAAGTCGTAAGGTATGCATTAACATGGTGCAAGACAAAAGTGTTGCGCAAGGGAGGGAAACTATGGGACTAGCCCAGTTATAAAGAAAAGGAAGAAATCGCGGAGAGGAGGGAGTGGGAATGCTGAATTGCTGGACAGCACTCACATCAGATATGTTTACGACAATACAAGGGGGAGTGGCCAAAGGATCCCAGGGGCAGCGTGGAAATCTCACAGCCTCTTCTCCGCGACACTGAGTGAGCAGGGGTTAGTCCATTGCGGTGTATTGTCCACCTTAAACTATTATGAATAGAGAACTAACGAAAGACATTGTGTGGGGTGGCTCCGACAGTTTGTGGCGGCAGAGATTAGCCGTCATTGAAAGTTTGTGATCAATGTTTCCCAGTGTCAAGAATCTGGAATGGCGACATGTGTGAGCAAAAGTACAAACCCACAGTGTAGTTTCGATCAAATCCACATGTCATGGTCTAGGTTCAACCGGTGGCTATAGGACTCGCTTGCGACGTGGACAGGATCATTCATGTTCGCCACGCTGCAGTAAAGCTTGTGAACAAAAGGCACCAAGAAAGTACATCACCGTCGTCTCACCGAATGTTTGTCACCGGCAACCTGAAGCTGAAGCCCAAGCACGCTGATATCGCCTGCCTGGGGAATTCAATTCTGGATTGTCCGGCACAGCACATCCTTGGCTGCGCTTGTGCAGGGGTCTGTGATCCCGTCATCAGGACTACAGTATTTTGATTCGCCGTCACCAATGCTCGAGACTCCGTTTTAGGCGTTCCGAACAGGGTTAAAACCTGAAGGCTATGAGTGACACTCTGGCAAGGTGTGCCGGTTCCGTACGTGGCGTAGGTTGCAGTGTATTGTCTAGTTGTAACTGTACGCCACTCGGCAGTGACCGCGCTATGGGCGTCAATGCGACAGAGCACTCTCTCAGGCTTCAAATCTCTTCCAGCATTTGGTTTGGTGCTTGAAGATACGTTCCATCAGAGGTGTAGTGAGTCAGGATAATCCCAACCCAAAGGTTCGATTCGCTGACCCCACCCTCAGCTTGGTCTGCCAAGGTGAGCTGATTCCGAACACCTCACGAAAGTGACTCAGACCGGGTTCCTAGTATGAAAACATGCCGGCCTGTGTGCGACCCGGAGGAACCCAAAAGCAGACGAACGATGTCGGTACTAATCGTCAGGACTTGTTGTCGCCATTCGAGGCTCGAACTCGCGTATTCTGCTCAACAACGCAAGTGCGATGATCTACAGTTCAGACTCTCGTAATACGTTGAATGGGGATGGATTCATCATCGTCCGCCTTCCTTCAAGGTCTGATAATAGAGACTTTGACACTTAAGCATTTCCTACAACGTCTCCAGGGCTCTCAGCCACGCTTGGCACCTTCAGTCATGCAGTCAAATTTTTGCCCGGATGATATAACGCTTGTCGTCCTGTCCAGCGCTGCACTGGCAAGTTCAAGACAAAGTTGCAAATCCATACATTCCTCAACTGTGGTCTGTCTGTTCCATAACAAACCGCGTTACCACAGGTAGCGAAAAGTCAAACTTCATAAACTTTGCTTCCGCCCGCTTTACTCTCCTCACCCTAATCCTGCGCCCTTCTTGGACATGCACCAGGTACACTGGAAAGTTCGAGTCGAAGAAATCAAGCACCTCGTTTCGTTTCCTCTTCATCTCTTCTTGCAACTTCGATTCTGGATCGTCATCCTCGTAATCAGGTTCGGCTATGGAGATAGTCAACATTTCTTCTGGATAATTCTAGAGCCACCACTGACACTCAGAGTCCGCCTTGTCGGTGATGGCACTCCAGATCCCCTCCCGGACATCCTTTAGAATGTACTCTATAAACTCGAGAACGATTTTGAACACGTCGTGGGTGTGCCGACCCCATAGGCGACATAAATAGTACTCCTTCGGGTTGTTCTCCAATGTGGGAGCATGTGACACAAGGGTGACATTGGTAGGGAATAGGCCATCGGCCTCCAGACTATAATGGTAATAGTCGTCGTCTGATGTCGATCTTTCCAGACGCGTGCAATGCTTGACTTGGTATTCGAACAAGGATATACTCAGCTCTCCATTGACAATGGTGTGGCCGGGCGGGGGTGACTTCATGACATTGCAGATCCAGTCCTTTGCTTTACTCACTGCAGCCTCGATCGCACCCCACTCGGTTCCAAACATTGCACGGAAGATGTTCAAGATCATCCGGAATACTGAGCCGATCGACTCGTCAGGGCGGGGGGGGGAGGGATAGTGATGGGTTCTATGAAGCATTCTGGACTAGACGCGAGGAAAGTGTTGACAGAAGAACTACGTCCGCACCAGTCGAAGAGCGTCACATCACCAGTACGTTTAATGAGCTCTTGCAAGCGGAAGAACGCACGGGGACCTTCCCCATACATAGCTGGCAAGGTGATGTCGAAGATGCCAAGGAGGCAGTACGCTTTGTCCTCCACCTTTGTTGTCCTTCTTCGCGCTGCCCAGAGTAACCTTGACTTGACGTCCTTCGTCCCAACCCTGAAGTTGATTAGATCGTCCTTGGGGACATCAGTGGTGCGGAATAGTGCATCGCTCCATACGTCGTTTTTGCGGTGATCCTCGAGTAGAGTCCTATACCTGAACGAAGAGATGCAAACCTCTTTCTCTGTCTCGTCGGCATCCAAGTCTTCGGTTTCCTCTAGCAAGGTCCAATTTCTACTGTAAAATCGAAGACGTTTGGACGCGGTCATCTCCTGCAAAGTCCAACCCCTCGTAACCCACTCCGGTAGTTTCCAATATTGACCATTAACTTTGGCAGCCTCGATACTTGGAAAGTTTTCTTCAAGGTGGGGCTCCAAGGCCCATCTCTCGACTTGGGTATCTGCTTCCATGGACTGGAGTTGTGGAGATGTCGTGTCTTGCAGGCGTTTATGTAGAGTAAAGTATGGTTCAGTCTGAGGAGTTTTATCGTGGACGTCGGAGGACGTTTGCGACTGCGGTGGAGAGGGAGACGGAAAAGGTTTTGTGATCTCGGGGTCTTCAAACCACTGATTAGCATCTTCATCATCCAGGGCTGGCAAACGGCCCTCTAGAACGTCATCGACATCATCGAGGTAAACGATCGTCAAGTTACTGTTGCGATACCAGAGGAACATCCAATTGATGGATAGCGATGTGTCAGAAAAGCCCTGCTTATTGATGCAGCATGTGCCGGACCACGCCCAGCGAAACCCACATTTCGCTGCCATGCAACAGAACTCTTGGAGCTTTTGAACACCAGGAATGAAGTCACTGTCCTCTGGCTGAGCAGGAATGGGCATGGAATAGATGCCACGGCTCGTTTTTTTGACATCCTGGAGGGTAGGTTCTTGACCCCGCCAACGATGAGAGAACATAGCAAAGGCCAAGTACTCGGCAATGGAGATCCTTGAGTTTTTGGACGCTGGGACCGGGATTCCGGATTAAATAGGACGGCCGAGTCTTCGGCCACCTGGACAACGGCCTTGAGTCTTCTGCGGTATTCTTCTCTCATTTTAAGAAACGAGAGGACATTTTGCTGCTCTAGTATGACTCCTGTATACGTGTCTATGAGCCAGACTGGCATGTTCGTCGTATATTTGGCAATCAGGAAATCGTTGACATGAGCTTCAACGTCTGCCTCAAAAGTCCGGTACTTGGGCTGATGTCGCAGACACGTCAGTCTCTGTAGATTGATCGACTACTAGAGATGCACGGCAAGACTACTTACAGGCATAGCTTACGGAGATCCAAGAACTGTTGGAACTCTGGAGGATGAGTGGCAAATGTAAGAGGGTGATAATCGAAGGCCGCGGGAAGCGAGCAAGGAGGTAGCCTCCTGGAGATGTCATTTAGATAATGAAGGTCCCAAGCACTGAGGCTGTGAAGAACACGAGTCGCAAGAATATTCACAAGGCAAACCCCGGGGGCCCGGGCTAGTTCGTACGTGCCTATATGGACATGCGTCAGTCACACTATCCATCGTGTGTGATCAATTACCCTGTCACTATCTATAATGATCAATTAGATAAGTCTTCCTCAAGCCGATTTCTTCCATTTTGCTCAGCCTCGTTGTTGCTTGGCGTGATATGCAGAGGGTGCTCGTGCGGAAGAATCAAGGATCGAGTGACAAGCACCACTAGGTCCGCGGTTGTTCAATGTGACGACGGTGATGGGTTCGCGTACGAATTGAATAGGTTTTCCAGCTCGAAGAGGTGCCTTGACCCTCGCGGTGACATCCACCTGCGTGATTAGTCGTACAATTATTGAGCACCACGGGCAAATAACACTCTTTCCCACAAGCGACGACAAGCATGTCGAGGTCATCATTTGAGGAGTCGTGAGTGGCCAAGAGAAAGCGAAGGAACAAAGTACATATTCCAGGGGAAAGGGTGGAATGGCAACCCACTCTACACGTCTCTACTCGGTTGCACAACTTTTCAGGAAATGCGCGGCCGTCTGATCCTGAGTCGTCTTCATTCGGTGCATCTGCCATCAGGTATTGGTCGGCTGTGAATGTTACTTACTCTTCCACCCCATGACGAGTCTCGAGGCAGCGGCCACACGTAAGTGACCCTCTGGACTCCCACTCGGAGCAACATTGAAAACTTACGGTCAGATAGTCAAAATTATATGACCCCGTTCATAAATCGGCTTCGCTAATCTCCGTCCTGGGTATGACGTGCGAACTGTCGTGCTCGGTTTTTGGAAGTCTGCAAATGCTAGCGACAAGGGTCGAAACGAGCTGCACGACGGCCGGAAGCGAGCAAGGGGCAAGATAGTGGCATATACTAAGCGAGCGAAGAGGTGGAAACCAACCCTTCTGTTCTGTCCGTATCAGTGTCGTCCACCCCCCCTTTAGCAAAGTCAGCTGATGCCCACATTACCGGAGACCTTAAAACACGGGTATATCTTGCAACGTGCAGCGCATAGGCTCTTAGTACGTTTGTTTTTCATGCGGGTGAATGTGCCATGGTTGATGTTGAATTGTTGATGCTCGCCGTTGGCCCAACGCTCTACCAGCCGGCTCAAACCAGGTCACAAATCCATACTGTATATTCTTCCATTGTCTGTTCACATAATCAACCGTGTTTCCACAGGCAGCGAAAAGTCAAACTTCATGAATTTTGCTTCCGCCCGCTTTACCGTCCTCACCCTGACCCTGCGCTCATCCTGGACGTGCACCAAGTACACCGGGAAATTGGAGTCGAAGAAATCGAGCACTTCATTTCGTTTCTTCTTCATCTCCTCTCGCAACTTGAATTCTGGATCGTCCTCGTTATAGTTGGGCTCAGCTTCAGGAAAAGTCAGCGATCCATCTGAACAACCTTAGAACCATCACTAACGCTCAGGGTCCAACTTGTCGGTGATGTTACTCCAGAACCCATCCCAGGCCTCTTTCAGGACGTACTCCATGAGCTCAAGAAAGATGTTAAACACATTGTGGGTGTGCCGACCCCATGGGCGACATAAATAATACTCTTTCGGATCGCTCATCAGTGTGGGAGCAGGCGACATGAGGGTGACATCAGTGGGAAATAGGCCATTGGCCTCCAGCCTATAATGGTAATAGTCGTCGTCCGACGTAGAACTTTCCAGATGCGTGCAATGCTTGACTTGGTATTCGAACAAGGATATACTCAGCTCTCCATTGACGATGGTGTGACCGGGTGGCGGTGACTTCATGATATCACAGATCCAGTCCTTTGCTTTACCCACAGCCGCCTTGATTGCACCCCACTCGGTTCCAAACATCGCCCCAAAGATGTTCAAGATCATCCGGAATACTGAACCGATCGACTCGTCAGGGCGGGGGGGAGGGACAGTGATGGGTTCTATGAAACATTTTGGACTATACGCGAGGAAAGTATTGACGGAAGAGCTCTGTCCGCACCAGTCGAAGAGCGACACATCACCAGTACGTTTAATGAGCTCTTCTTGCAAGCGGAAGAACGCACGGGGACCTTCCCCATACATGGCTGGCAAGGTGATGTCGAAGATGCCAAGGAGGCAGTACGCTTTGTCCTCCACCTTTGTCGTCCTTCTTCGTGCCGCCCAGAGTAATCTTGACTTGACGTCCTTCGCCCCAGCCCTGAAGTTGATTAAATCGTCTTCAGGAACACCGGTAGTGCGCTCTAACGCGTCGTTCCAGATGTCGTTCTTGCAACGATCTTTGAGCCGAGCTCTATACTTGAACGAGGAAACGGAAATCTCTTTCGCTCTCTTGTCGGTATCGGGGTCGTAGTCTTCCTCTAGCAAGGTCCATTTTTTGCTGTAAAACCGAAGACGTTTGGACGCGGTCATCTCCTGCAGAGTCCAACCTCTTGTGACCCACTCCGGTAGCTGCTGATATAGACGCTCGACTTCGGCATCCTTGATGCTAGGGAATTTTTCATGAAGGTGGTTCTCCAAGCAAAATTTCTCGACCTGGGTATCTGCTAACATGGACCGAAGCCGGGGATATTTTGGATCTCGAAGACGGGCATAGAGAGAGAAGTATGGTCCAGTCGGAGGTGTTGTTCCATGGGGATCGGGGGACACTTGTAAGGGTGGTGGGGAGGGAGATGGAAAGGGATCTTTGATCTCAGGGTCTTCAAACCACTGGTTAGCTTCTTCACTGTCCACGGGCCCTAAACGATTCTTTTTTGCGTTATCAACATCATCGATGTCATCAAGGTAAACGATCGTCAGTTCACTATGGCGATACCAGAGGAACATGGAGTTGATGGATTGCGACTCATCGCCATGGTCCTGCTTATTGATGCAACACGTGTCAGACCATGCCCAACGAAACCCACATTTTGCCGCCAGGCAGCAGAATTCCTGCAGCTTTTGAACGCCAGGAATGAACTTACTGCCCTTTTTCCGAGCGGGAATAGGCATGGAGTAGATGCCGCGGGCTGCCTTTCTGACATCCTGGAGTTTGGGCTCTGAATCTCGCCAGCGGTGGGAGAACATGGCAAATGCCAGGTACTCAGCGATGAAGTCATCGAGGTGTTTGCGCTTGAAACGCAAGGACCGGGATTCAAGGTTAGATAGAGTGGCAGAGCGTTTAACCTCCCGGGCAAAAGCTTTGAACCTTCTACGATATTCCTCCCTCATTTTGAGAAGCGAGACGATTTCCTCTTGCTCTAGGATGACTCCAGTGTATGTGTCTATGAGCCTGACTGGCATTTTCTCCCTATATTTGGAGATGAGAAAATCGTTGACGTGATTCTCAAGGTCCTTGTAAAATTTCTGATCTTTTGCCTGATATCGCAGACATGTCAGGTTCCTCGGCTGATTGACTGCCAGAGTGGCATGGCGAACTACTCACAGGCATAGCTGACGGGGACCCGAGAACTGTGTCGTCGTCACGTTTGGTGTTTGGGGATAATCGAGAATTGAACGACGGAAGATACGTCGACTGGTGTATGGGAACGAAGCTCAAAACTAGCGAGAAGTAAGCAAGAAGGGAGCGTCCTGGAGATGTTGTTCAGATGACTGAAGAACACGAGTCGGGAGAATGCGAGGTGGGCAAGGGCTAGTTCGCAACAACGCCCTCCAATCCTAAATAGATCCAGTGCAGTTGCGCTACCAATCGTGTGTGCATTTCATGCTGTGTGATCACTTGCCCTGCCACTGACTCACTATCCGCAACGATCAATCAGATAAGTTGCTCCATTTTTTCAACCTCGTTGTGTCTTGGCGTGATATGCAGAGGGTGGGTGGAAGAATCAAGAATCTACCAGTGGTGACAAGTACCACCGGTGGGATGGACGTTCAATGTGGCGACGATGACGAGTTTTGTCCAAATAGTACAAGTTCTCCAACTCAGAGAGGCGCTCGAGCCTTTCCACTGGTGACGTCCGCCTAATGACACGTTCCAAGACTCAGTACGGAAAACAACATCCTTCTATATGTAATTACATTCTATTGAGGATCCAATTGTCAGTACGCCGCTTGGGATTTACCAGGATGTTTGCCCATGACGATCTCGATGGAATATCGAAGTGGATGAGCGTGCAAAATAAACGACACGGGTTGATAATCTTCCCATGTTTAGAATTATAGTCGTGCAAATTTCGCTGATCACATGGAAGGAGCATGAGAACAAGAACCCATCCAAGGTGCTTCTTTGGAATGTCTTGGTCCATCCTCTAATCCCAGCTTATCAGAACTTACATTGATCTCAAGTCTGTTGAACTGGCACTATTCAGCTGCCATTCACTAGCAACAATGATGTAGGATTACATTGTAGCATGGCCCCTATTGGCCAATTTTAGGAAGATTAGATAACCTTGCCTCCCACCTCCACTTCTAGCTCCACACTACTATGACTATCTGGTAACCCGAGGTTCCTCCTCTGCTGGTGCCCTAGTGGCTGCCCACCTTGGTTCAACAAAGTCCCCCTGCTCTGAATATGATACCTTGATGCACTAACTTGTTTTCAGACCCCACACAAGTGATAAACCCTTGTATTTGAACTCACTAGCACCAGAGAAGGGATCAAGAGATCAAAGACAGACATTCTAGAACTGGTTTCAGGGTCTTAGCATGTCTGTCTATGATCTCTTGAGTCAGAAAAGACCATTTGTCAGCAAGAGCTCCTCAGAGAAGTCGGGATGTGCTTTGATTGGTGGCTGCACAAGGTGTCCTGGTGTCTGGTAGTTTGAGGATCTCGAAAGTGTATGTGCACTGCAATAATTTTGATGATTGTTGCGGCCCTTCGAGTCCTTAGACACAAGGTCGTCGTTTGAATTTTCGTTTTCAGCCAGTATACTCATGTCTTGCAGAAAAAAAGAAGGGAGGGACAACCCCATTTTACACGTGTCTTTCTGAGGACACTCATGCATGACCGTCTCGTCCTGGCGTGTCCTCTTCCGATGTCAGGTACTGATCAGCTTCGAATGGCACACTTCTTCCATTCCGCCATATCTCGACGCGACGGCAGCACGTATGTGACGTCTTTGATCTCCTGAACTCTCGTTCGGAACGACTTGTGAAAGACTTCTTCGTATGAGGAAACCTCAATAAATGGGCGCTCATGAATCCGTGCATGCCACAGTAATTTCCGTCCTGGGTCACGACGTACGGAACTGAATTGTGACATGGCAGGAACCTGCCGAGAAGGGTGGGTAACGCAATTGTACGACGTATTGGGCCACGCCCAGCAAATCCGTATCTCTCCGCTCATAGCCAAATTTCTGCAAACTGTTGACGCTAGAGAGCAGATGACCAACCTCGCTTCTGGGTCCGGTGAAGAGCTTATTAACACCCTTTCCACGAGATGCTCACTACCTGTGCAGTAGGTACCACAAGTCGCCCTTTTGACATCGTCGAGGGTCTAGCGTGTGGTAAGGAGAACATGGTGCTCGGAGATTCGAACATCAGAGTGATCAAGCCTCGGATGGACATTCTAGGTTGATTGCGGAACAATACACTCAACAGCAGCAACTTCATGTGCCAATTTCCTCTTATCCTGAGAAGCGAAGTGGTCTTCATTGCTCGAGGCATTATCACACATGGATTTTAGGAGTCGAGGCGAATGCCAGAAGACGTATGGGATGGAAACAAGGCGAGGCACGAGATAGCGATGCGAGGTCGCTCTTTAGGCAAGCAGGGCACATTTGCCCTGTCGCTATCAGTGTGATCAATCGGATAAAGTTTACACCGTCCATATTTCCCGAGTTTTTTGGAGCCTCGTTGACGCTTGGCTAGCCATCAGTTCATCCTCGTGCCAGGAGGGTCGAGGGCCTGCCATCACCCTAATCAAGTGATGTGATGGATTTCAGCTTGGGACAAGGTTCATGCAGAGTCTGCACGCCTCATTGATACGGAAAAATGAATCCGTATTTAATCCTCATTCCCAACTCCCTTTTTATTCTCCCCAGCTGTGTCCTTGCCAGAAATTCAGTACATATTAGTTGCAGCGATTGTTGGAGTCACGACAAGTAAATAGCCACCAGCGAGCGCACCACTGAGGTCATCCGCTTTCCGACGTTCAGGATCCAGGTAAAATGGACCCCCACCTGGCGCATCCAATTCCGAGTCGTTCCAGAAGTCGAGTGGAATGTCTGTTACATTCCTGGGGTTGCAACGTTCAGCATTCTAGCTCACGTTCCTCTCCGAGAGAAGGATTCAAACCTGTCTCGAACAGCCCAAGACTATCGTACTAAAGCGAGCCCCAACCCCTGGTCTGTATCCCTTTCCTTGAAGTCGACCTTGCCCAGTCTGCGGACCCTGCGTGAAGCTGCAAGTCTCCCGTCGCGCCGCCACTCATCGCTAGAATCGGCTCTAGGTCCTCTGCTGTAATCACACATGTATCACTCCGGAATCACACACGATGCGGCACTGCCGCTAACATGGGTAGGCCACCGTTCTCCAACCTTGCTGTATCCACCTGCATGACCCCCGTTCCCAGATCCCGACGAGAGGCAACGACATCCCTCCGAACGCAGTCCCGCTTCATGATGGGCCCAATGGCCGGTTATATATCGCCCGGGGTTTAGTAGGGGTAATTCTTTTGTCCAGAATGGTCTCAATCGAACGCTCATGTGTCGAGTTTCCGCAGGGCGAAATGCGTGCGCAGTCTCTAGCGTTGTTCGCACGCACTTTTCATAACCAGGCCACACAGGCATTGGCACAGCGAGTCACTTTTCCAGTGATGGCGCAAAGCTTCAAGGGCAGAGCCTTAGTTATGTGGTGTGTGCAACATCGCCTAGTGATCGGGATAATCTGACTGACGTGTCGTCACAGGTCTTTGAGTATGAGGTGCTGACGTGCGCCTCGAGCCTGCGCTTCGAGTTGGAGTGAGTCTCCACAACTATTACGCCAGCTGCAGAGACGTCGGAAATGACCGCGTGGTTTCCTGTCAGAGACAACGTGCCGATAAAGGGTACCTCGAACCCTCCGCCGCACGAAGGCCCCGAAAAACTGGGGCCTTTTTCAGCGCCCATTCCGCACGACCTGCCCGTGTGAGCTTCTCTTTCCGTTACCGCCAATATGTCCGTTATGTCACTCCTCTACAACCTGCTATGTCTCCCCGGCAGAACAATACACATGCAGACAGTGGAAGAAAAGCACCAGAATGGCCCGCCACCGTATACAAGCCCGAGAGACGACCGAGTGGACGTACCCAAACAGCCGCGTGCCTCCGTCCCCCAGCGCCGTGAGGATGTCCAGTTCAAGCACCTTGCGTATGTTTTCGTTGCGAATCTGTCAGCGAGTACACATTTACGCGAGGCTCCAGTCAGTCCAAATGCTTCACCCTGATCGACGATACCCTCTCCGTGAGTTGCGTTCATTGTTCTGTATGTGCGGGGTTCGTTAACTACTCTCCAGATGCAGTCTTCATGGCAGCAAACACGAGAGGCGCTCATAGGTGTCGTAGATGTACTGTCCAAAAATGACAAATGGGACGGGTTGGATGTCAGGTTTTTACACCATGCAGAAGCGCATTCCTGTATCAAGGTAATGTCTGAAGTGCCGTCGTTGACGTGATGACTCGAGTCGTCTATTTCAGACTAAAGAGAAATTTGAACGTGTCTTTGACTCTGTCACCACTCGGACAGGTCAGTTTGAGCTCAAGCGTCCGTCGTCGCTGATAATCTTGACAATACGTCCAGGCGGAAAGACGATGACCGAAAAGGTGAACCAGATATTTAGAGAAAGCCTTCCACTAGTCGAAGAAGAGTCCACGGCGCGACCTGTCGTTCTCCTGATTATCACGGACGGTATCGCGAGTGAGTAGTGCTTTCTTGATGTCGAGACGGAGACAAAGCCGATCACCTGGGCCAAGTAGCCGATACCCAACCGCTCTTCGACACCATGGCCCACTTTTGTCGGACTCTCAACGAGAAACACGTTGCCCCCCACTTGTACCGTATTCACATGTTGCAGATGGGCGCTGACAGGAGTGCTGTCAAGCCGCTCCATGATTTCCGTGATCAAATGACTGGCCGGGACCGTGACAGGGTAACCCGTGCTTTGTTGTGTCTCTTTGCGGACGTTCACGTTTAGGATTGATATAGCGTATCCTCAATGTTGTCAGTTTCCACCGAGGAAGAGGGCTTCTCGGCGCCAAGCATATCATCGAGCTCCTTCTCGCTTCGACACGTATCCCAATCGAAGAGGAGCCCGATTTCAGTGAGAGGCACCCTCCGGAGGTCATAAGAGCACAGTACCAGGCGCTGGAGAGTATAAGAGAGATGGGGAGCTAAGGTGATTGGGGATCTACATCAGCCCATTTGGGACGCTAGGCCTTTCTGCAACGCCATGGACGTTTGTGTCGTGGGCAAACCCTCGTGGTCGCCGAGTTGTCTTGCCTGTAATGTATTTATTTGCGAGCGTGCTGCGTGGCTGGAGTAGGACTGCATTCGACCACTTTCCAACGCGTATGCACGAATGATATTGCGCGTCGGAACTATCACGACATCACCATCTCTTCAGATGCTGATGGAGTCGATCTCTGTATCTCTATAAGAATCACGATAGATGGGATTTGACTGCTGAGTCTGATTCAACGATACATTTCATAACTTGGAAACCCCATGAGGAATGGTCTTCCTGACCACGGAAGTGTACTGTTGTCGTTGTAAATCGCAGGAACGCCGGTGTTCCCAAGTGGGGCAGATTCAGGTATTGCAACCTCGACATTGCAACCATCAAGAGGACTGCTTTGTTGCAAACAAGGATCTGTCGCTTCGGAGATACAAGTCCGAACAGCCTCTCACCTGATGCATGTCTGACATCCGTTGACAAAAGATGTCCAATCAAAGCGTCTTGATTATTCAATGACCCTCCCGTTGGCTTTCAGGATACGGTCCCCATCCTCAAGATCTGTGCCTCGTTGACTAAAACGATGAGGTCTATGTGTCCGATCAATGTTCAAACAAAGACGTGGTCACAGCTCTACATATATGTCCTGGTTCGACCTCACCGCAACAGGCTGGTGAGAGACAGACGGACTAGGAACGTTCGTGCTCCCATTCGCCCATGCATGTGGATATGCTCGTCTTGCAGAGGCGATGCAGCCAATAGCGATAATGTGCCGTGTTTGCACTGGTGGGGAGCACATCGTCAAGGCTAGTCAGTAGAGCACCCGTAGTGGGCCATTTTAGTAAGACGTGGTTGGGCGAGCGGGGACCCACCCGGACTGATTCGAGCCGCGAGTCGTGCGTGTTGTGGCCGAGCCGCTGTGTTGCCCCTGCTATAATACAGCGGGTGCGCTTTGTCAGCACGCTCCGACCCATCATCGTCTGGTCCTGCCCCGTCTTGTCCAGACTTTTATCGTTGGACCTCCCAAACGCATTCACATGGCTCACTTGGCACCATCTGGAAAGTGGGACGCAAGGTCGTTATCTTTTTATCTTGTGCTTGAGGCAGACGTTGACGGCCATCGTCGCTAGATATCTCGGTCCCATTCCCCATGATGCTTCCTATTACTCCAAGTGCATTCTCGGCGGTGCCCTGGCGTGCGGTGTCACGCATGCGGGCATCACCCCCCTCGATGTGGCCAAATGTAACATGCAGGCACGTTCACCTCGGCCCATTTCCAACACACGATGCGCTGATCTCCTCGCCAGGTGAACCCTGCCAAGTACAAAGGTCTCACCTCTGGCCTTGCCACCCTCGTGCGCGAAGAGGGGCAAACTGGCATCTGGAAAGGCGTCGGTCCCACGTTTGTCGGCTACTCTCTCCAGGGTATGTTCAAGTACGGTCTCTACGAGATCTTCAAGGACGTCTACATGAATGTGGCGGGCGAAGAGATGTCGGAGCGGTACAAGCCTGCCATCTGGCTCGCGGGCTCTGCTTCGTCCGAGTTCTTTGCTGATATGGCGCTCTGCCCGCTTGAGATGACCAAGGTCAAGATTCAGACGAGTCCGAATGGCACGTTCCCGACGGCGTTTGGTGCTGCTCTCTCCGAGATGAGGAAGAACAGGATCGATACGCGGTATCCATTTGGGTCGCTCGTTCCTCTCTGGTCACGTCAGGTCGGTGCTCCGAATGAGAGCGGTCACGTTCTGACTGATACGTTCCGCTGTTAGATCCCATACACGATGGCCAAGTTTTTCTTCTTTGAAGAGATCGTGCAGCTGTTCTACACGCACTACTTTACGGCACCCAAGGAGAGTTATTCCAAGACGACACAGCTCGGGATTACGTTTGGGTCTGGGTATATCGCTGGTGTCATTTGTGCGATCGTGTCGCATCCTGCGGATACGGTCGTGTCTCTGATGGGTAAACCTGCGAACAAGGGCAAGAGTGTTGGTCAGATTGCGTCGGAGACGGGTATGGTGACGCTTGCTACCAAGGGTCTTGGAACACGTGTGATCATGATCGGTACTTTGACGGGTGAGTGTCGTTTGTGATGTCTGCCAGTATGGGCGGATCCTCATGCGCACACACCAGGTTTCCAATGGTGGATCTACGATACATTTAAGACGTCGATGGGTCTTGGCACCACGGGTGGCAAGTAGACGAGGCTCGTGTTCTCCTTGATGCCTCTTTGCGGATAGACGCGGTGATGTCCTCACGTACGACTTTTTTTTTCTTTTTTTTTGACGACCATGTGCCCTTGATAGGACGTATTTGTGCCGAGGATTTATTTATGTTGACTACATCTTGTTGTTGTATCATTTCGCGTATCCTTGTAGTCATCCTGCGATGCAGGAACCGTCTCCAGGTGCAAGGGCCAATGTATCGACGATCTCGATGCTATTAGGACGATCATTGGGTACGGTCGCAAGTCGGAACCCACGGCAGAATCGGGAATACCCTAGACGCTTTTTATTGTCCACGACCGTCGAGTCCAACGACGTGCAGTGCATGTCAAGGCTACACACGCCTACTCGATGGGCTGTGCAGATTAAAAAGTCGTCCAAGCGCACGAGGCACATGGAGTGACATGTGATGCGGTGATGCGGTGATGCGG
>JBBPJS010000355.1:0-18058 GCA_038088835.1 Singerocomus rubriflavus
CTGTTGGTGTTCTGGCCAGATTCAACTTAAATCCTGGTTGGACACATTGGCTAGCTGTCAAACACTTGCTACGCTATCTGAAGGGCACTAGTGACTATGCTATTACCTACTCCCCTGATTCTTCAACCTCTAAATCATTTCTAGTATTCTCTAATGCAGATCATGGTGGCTGCAAGGATTCTGGATGCTTCACAGATGGCTATATTATCAAGATTGGTACTGGTGCAGTTTCCTGGTCATCTAAACTGCAAAGCATCATCGCTCTATCCACTACTGAAGTGGAGTATATGGCTGCTGTTGAGGGTGGCAAGGAGATCAAATGGCTATGCAAACTGCTCTTAGAAATAGATCTACCTGTCTCTGAGGTCTCTATCCTGTATATGAACAACCAATCTGTGATTTCTATGGCAAAAAACCCAGAGCATCATGGTAGAATGAAGCAACTGGATTTGTGCCACTTTTGACTTAGAGATGCAGTGGAGAACAAGACTATTTCTCTGCATTTTATATTTATAAAGGATCAAGCAGCTGATTTGCTGACTAAGAGCCTATTCAAGCCTAAGGTAGTGCATTTCTGTGCACTGATAGGACTTGGCAGGCCAGAGGGGAGTTAGTGACTTGAAGTGATGCAGAGTCAGAGGGGAGTGTTGGTATTGGTGCCTTTGCACCTCCTATTTTATTCATTCTTTCACTTTATTGTGCTTTAACACTTATACTTGATTTAGTGTTCTGTGTGAGCGCATTTGAGCTTATTCAGCTCTATTTATTGTTGTGTCTTTTTGTTTGTAGTATATACCATTTGTGTGTGCTCAATGTCACTTTTTTCTTAGTTTTTGACACTAAGCACAAGATATGTGGTGTATTACTCACAATAAACTAGTTTCTGACACTAAGCACAAGTGCTAAGCTCAATAACAGCAACCAACTTAGTGCTGTTTGCACTCTCTGAGAGCTACAAATGCCCATCTGGCATTGCTTGCTGGTTCTGTGAGCACCCTAGCCATTATGGTTACAAGTATCAGAGCCTGGTAAATGCCAAATTATACTATTTGGCTCAAAAGGTAGGGAAGAAGCCTCAAAAGTGCACTGGCAAGGCCAATCAAGCCCAGGACACATCCACCACCTCCTCAACACCTCCTGCATTGCCCTCACCCACTTCTGCTCCTCAGACCACATCCCAAGCCATGCAATTCGCTGGAAATGCAAGTATGCGCATCTATAACCATTCTGATGCACTTTACCTGCTTCTGCTCACTGCCAGTGCTGACTGGATTGCTAATATAAGTGCCACTTCTCATATGACCTCACATTGTCACTGGCTGTGCAATTACAGCCTTAAATATGTTCCCATCAAGCTGGCAGATAGCAAAGTTGTCTATTCTGCTGGAGTGGGGTCTGTGGTGTTTGTACCAGTGGTAGAGGGCAAAAAAATGTGTCCTGTGGAGTTTACCAATGTCCTACATGTCCCAGACCTCCGCTCTAATCTACTCTCTATGCTATACCTCTCCTGCCACAAGGATTTTGCTGTAAAGATCAATTCTATGTGAATGAGCTTTGAGCAACTCTTTAGATGACCTCTTTTCATTGCAAGCATCAAGGACAAGAATTGTGCATTTCTGGATGGTAAAACCATGTCTATTACTGAGTATATCTCTGCAGCGACCACTATTCCTCTCAACATCAATCTCTGGCATAGGAGACTTGCCCATCATCATCTGACTGATGTCAAAATGATGCTAAAGCGCTCTCTTGTTACTGGGATGGCTATAGACTCACCTACTAAGCCAGATCCTGTGTGTGAGCCTTGCTTGACTGGCAAGATGCACTCCAATCCTTTCCCTAGCACTGAATGGCGTGCTTCCTACCCTCTAGAACTCATCTACAGTGATGTCCATCATATAGGGCATGCGTCATTCTCTGGATTCAAGTATTGCCAATGGTCACTTTCATTGATAATTTCTTGAGATTTCGCTTTGTTATCCCGCTTAAGGCCAAATCAGATGTGTTTAAGGTGTTCAAAACATTCAAGGCATTTGCTGAGAATCAGAGCGAGCGAAAGATCAAGATCCTGCACGATGACAAGGGAGGGGAGTATATGAGCAAGTCTTTCCTTGATTTCACCACTCAGTGTGGCATTCTACACCAACATACAGTCAGGAATCACCCTCAACAAAATGGAGTTGCTGAAAGAGCAAATAGGGTGCTCTTTAAGTGCATTACTGCAATGTTGGATGAATCTGGACTGCCCCTAGCATTCTGGGGCAAAGCTCTTGCCTTTCTGGTGCATGTATGGAATAGGTACCCTACTGATGCCATTCAGAATGCAATGCCTTATGAACTGTGGCATAGGAGAAAGCCTAATGTCTTGCATCTACAAGTTTGGGGTTCTACTGCTTACTCTGCACCTTCAAAACCATCTGTGCACCACTATTGGCCTACTTTTGACTCAGAAAGCAAATCTAAGGACCCTCTGGATTAGGGGGAAGATGTTGAGCCTGTGGCCGCTTCAAAGGCTCCTCCTAATGCCAATATCGTGCCATTGGATGCTGAACCACCTCAGAGACCTGCCTCACCTGTTGGAATAGGTGCTAGACTGCCTAGACGCACCAGGAACAAGCCCAGAGAGTGGTGGAGACTGTCTCCTGCGCAATTCATCGATTCTGATGAATCTGAGAGCAGTGAGGACGAATTGGCCATGTCTAGTGCCATATCCACAGAACCAGCTACTTTTGCAGAAGCCATGCGTTGCCCTGATGCAGATAAGTGGTACCAAGCAGCCCTAGAGGAGTTGGCAGCGCACCAGAGCAATGGAACCTGGAAACTTGTGCCTAAACCATCTGAACAGTAAGTTATTGGCTCAAAGTGGGTATTCAAGCTGAAGTGCAATGCTGATGGTTCCATATATCACTACAAGACTCATTTGGTGGCCAAGAACTACAATCAACATCCTGGATTCAATTACATCAAGATCTTTACTTCTATAGTGCATCTTTCTTCCATTAAAGTTGTCCTTGCCTTAGCAGCCATTCATAACCTCCATCTATGCTCTATCAACATCTTGCTATTAAGTTCAGAATAACCACAGCTAGTGCTGAGTGTCAGAAACTTTATGGATTGAGTGTGTATAGTATGACAGACCTAATGCTGAGTGTTAGAAACTAAAGAACAATTGACACTCAGCACACATATATATATGTAAATGGCTGTAAACATATCAACACAACATCACATTGTCCTGAATGGAAGGCAAGTGCTCAATAGCACAAAGAATAAGAGAATGGTAGTAGTGTTGTAACACTATGTTAACATATTCAGAGAAAGGTGCAAAGGCACATTACCAATACTTGCATGCTTATCTTAATGGTGACATGGACTGTAAAGTCTACATGATGCAACTTGAGGGCTTTGTTGAAGATAGTAATGTTTGTTTGCTCCAGAAGGCAATTTATGACAGCAAACAAGATAGAAACTGCTAAAACAAGAAGATGTATACTATTTTAGGATCCCTGGGCTTCAAATAGACATATTCTGATGCCAGCATCTTTATCAATGCCAAGGGAGGTACCAGTGTCATTCTGCCTATGTTTGTGAACAATATGACATTTATTTCAGCCTCTACTGCTGCCATTGACTCTTTTATTGTGTAGTTGAGCTAGCACTTCAAAATTTGTGATCTAGACTCTACAACTTAGCTTCTAGGCATCAAAATACACTGCAATTGTCCACAGTGCTCCCTCTCCATCTCCCAACAGCACTATTGCCTTGATATACTAGAGAGATTTGGAATAGTGGACTATAAGCCTGTTTCCACGCCCATGCAGCCTAATCTGCACCTTTCTCACTCTCAGAGTCTCTCCACACCTGAGGAAGTCAAATCTATGCACTAAATACCTTATCAAGCTGCAGTAGGTGCACTGATGTACCTAGCCACCACTACTCGCCTAGATATTGTGCACACTGTTGGTGTTCTGGCCAGATTCAACTCAAATCCTGATTGAATGCATTGGCTAGCTGTTAAACACCTGATGTGCTATCTGAAGGGCACTAGTGACTACACTATCACCTACTCTCCTGATTCCTCATCTTCTAAACCATTCCTAGCATTTTCTAATGCAGATCATGGTGGCTGCAAGGATTCTGAATGCTCTACTGGTGGCTATATTGTTAAGATTGGTACTGGCATGGTTTCCTGGTTATTTAAGCTGCAAAGTGTGGTTGCTCTGTCCACTACTGAAGTGGAGTACATGGCTGCTGTTGAGGGTGGCAAGAAGATCAAATGGCTGTGCAAACTGCTCTCAGAAATAGATCTGCCTGTCTCTAATGCCTTCACCCTGTATATGAACAACCAATCTGTGATTTCTGTGGTGAAAAACCCAGAGCATCATGATAGGATGAAGCAACTGGATTTGTGCCACTTCTGGCTTAGAGATGCAGTGAAGGACAAGACTATTTTTCTGCATTTTTTGTCTACAGAGGATCAAGCAGCTGATCTGCTAATCAAGAGCTTATCCAAGCCCAAGGTAGCACATTTTTGCACACTGATAGGACTTGGCAGGCCAGGGGGGAGTTAGTGACTTGGAGAGATGCAGAGTCAGGGGGGAGTGTTGGTATTGGTGCCTTTGCACCTCCCACTTTATTCATTCTTTCATTCTATTGTGCTTTAACACTTATACTTGATTCAGTGTTCTGTATGAGCGCATTTGAGCTTATTCAGCTCTATTTATTGTTGTGTCTTCTTGTTTGTAGTGTATACCCTTTGTGTGTGCTTAGTGTTGCTTTTTTCTTAGTTTCTGACACTGAGCATAAGATATGTGGTGTATTACTCACAATAAACTAGTTTCTGACACTAAGCACAAGTGCTAAGCTCAATAGTTATAGCATCTCTAGATATTTAAGCCACTAGTATTATCATGATCTAGTTGGGACATTTATTGGGGTTATCTAGAACATACCCACAGATCTATGATCACAATGCATCATTTTTAAGGATAGCAATCTGGTCAATAGCTACACAATTACTCAAAGCTCAGAACCCTTGCTTCAAGAGCTGAACATGATTATACAATGTATGTTAGGTCATCATATTGAGAGAAAGACAGAGTACCATTGCAAGAGTATGATGCTAGAAAGGACTTGCAAGAGTAGTTCTAAAGTTCATATATAAAGATGCCTCTACCTCAATTCTCTCCTCTATCTGTTTTTCCATTTCTGCTATTTAAGCACTTTTTCTATCTGAACATCTAGTATCAAGCAGCCTTGGAAGAGTTGGTAGTGCATCAAAGCAATGAAATCTGGAAACTTGTCTCCAAACCATCTGAACAGCAAGTTATTGGCTTAAAGTGGGTATTCAAGCTAAAGTGCAATGCTAATGGCTTCATAAACCACTATAAAGCTTGTTTGATGGCCAAGGGCTATAACCAGCATTCTGGATTCAATTACATTGAGATCTTTGCTCCCACAGTGCACCTTTCCTTCATTAGAGTCATCCTTGCTTTAACAGCTATCCATGACCTCCACCTGTGCTCTATTGACATCTCATATGCCTATTTCAATAATGACATGGATTGTGAGATCTATATAATATAACCTGAGGGCTTTATTGAAGGCAATAATGTCTGCTTGCTCCAGAAGGCAATTTATGGTAGCAAATAAGATGAAAACTACTGGAACAAGAAGATGCATACTATTTTAGAGTCCCTAGGCTTCAAATAGACATATTCTGATGCCAGCATCTTTATCTATGTTAAGGGAGGTACCAGTGTTATCCTGCCTGTATTTGTGGACAATATGATGTTTGCTTCAGCCTCTACTGCTGCCATTAACTCTCTTATTGTGCAGCTGAGCCAGCACTTCAAAATTCATAATCTAGAGCCTATAACTCAGCTTTTAGGCATCAAAATCAACTAAAATCATTCACAGTGCTCCCTATCTATCTCTTAATAGCACTATTGCCTGGATATACTGGAGAGATTTGAAATGGTGGATTGTAAGCCTATTTCTACCCCCATGTAGCCTAATTTGTGCCTCTCTCACTCTTAAAGTCTCTCTATATCTCAGAAAGTTGAATTCATGCATCAAGTACTTTATTAAGCTGCAGTAGGTATGCTGATATATCTAGCCACCACCACCCACCCAGATATTGCACACACTGTTGATGTTCTGGCCAGATTCACTTGAATCCTGGTTGGACACATTGGCTAGCTGTCAAACACTTGCTGTGCTATCTAAAGAGCATTAGTGACTATGCTATCACCTACTCTTCTGATTCCTTGACCTCTAAACCATTCCTAGCATTCTCTGATGCAGATTATGATGGCTGTAAGGATTTTGAATGCTCTACTAGTGGCTATATTATGAAGATTGGTACTGATGCAGTTTTCTGATCATTCAAGCTGCAAAGCATTATCACTCTGTCCACTACTAAAGCAAAGTACATGGCTGCTGTTGAGGGTGGCAAGGAGATCAAATTGTTATAACATCATATTTTCCCTTTATACTTTTTACTTTTCCTTTATCTAATCTCTTGATCTTATCTTATCTTGATCTTATCTTCATCACATGACTAGGTCAGGTGACAGGGTCACATGGCTGATCACATGATCAGGCCTAGACTGATGATGTCATGCTTGCAGGTTGCCTCATGAGCATAGCCTGTTTAATCTCCATTTATGAAAGAAGCCTTCTTTTCATTTCCATTGCTTCTTTCCTTCTCTTCCATTCTGATGCCTCATGGCATTAATCTCCGCTTCTTCTTTTCTATTTTTACTATCTCTTATCTATGATGTCACCTGGTCTGTGCACATTCTTATACAGTATAAATACGGGGTATATTGTGACTGATCCCCCTCAGTCTAATCCACTTGGTTAATCACCTCCTAGCAAGGTTGAGATCTAAAGATATTACTTCTATCCTCTACTACCATTTCTTCCCTACCTTTGTGTTGCTATCTGTGTGGCCTGTGTGGCAAGACCTTATATGGTATCTGTGAAGCGTTATCAAGTTGTTCTTGCTTAAGAAGTATAGTGTCTTGCTAGATGTTGCAACACAAATGGCTATGCAAACTGCTCTCAGAAATAGATCTGTCTGTTTTTGATGCCTCCACTCTATATATGAACAACCAGTCTGCAATCTCTATGGTGAAAAACCTAGAGCATCATGATAGAATGAAGCAACTGAATTTGTGCCACTTTTGGCTTAGAGATGCAGTGAAGGACAAGTCCATTTCTCTACATTTTGTGTCTACAGAGGATCAAGCAGCTGATCTGTTAACCAGAAGCTTATCCAAGCCCAAGATAGCATGTTTCTATTGAGTTCAGAATAACCACAGCTAGTGCTGAGTGTCAGAAACTTTATGGATTGAATATGTATAGTATGACAGACCTAGTGCTGAGTGTCAGAAACTAAAGAACAATTGACACTCAGCATACATATATATATGTAAATGGCTGTAAACACATTAACACAACATTACATCATTCTGAATGGAAGGCAAGTGCTCAATAGCACAAAGAATAAGAGAATGGTAATAGTGTTGTAACACTATGTTAACATATCAAGAGAAAGGTGCAAAGGCACATTACCAACAGTTTCTGTGCACTAATAGGATTTGGCAGAATAGGGGGGAGTCAGTGACTTGCAGAGGTGTAGAGTCAGGGGAGAGTATTAGTATTGGTGCCCTTGCACCTCTTTTACTATCTTTTCTCTATTCTATTACACTTTAACACTTCAGTATAAGCACATTTGAGCTTATTTAGCTCTATTTATTGTTATGTCTTTTTATTTGTAGTGTATACCCTTTGTGTATGCTCAGTGTCACTTTTTCTTTAGTTTTTGACACTGAGCACAAGTGCTGAGCTTAATATATTGACCTCTAACACAGAAGACTCACCCACCACCACCTTGCTAATGTTAAAACCATGCTAAAGTGCTCTTTTATTACTGAAATGGCTGTAGACTCACCTACTAAGCCTAATTCTATATGTGAGCCTTATTTGGCTGGCAAAATGCACTTCAATCCTTTTCCTAGCAGTAAATGATATGCTTCTTATCCTCTGGAACTTGTTCACAGTGATGTTCATTATGTAGGACATGTATTATTCTCTGAGTACAAGTATTTGATGACCTTCATTGATAATTTCTCAAGATTTCACTTTATTATGCCTTTCAAGACCAAATTAGACATTTTTGAGGCCTTTAAAATGTTCAAGGCATTTGCTGAGAATCAGAGCAAGTAAAAGATCAAGATCCTGCATGATAACAAGGAAGAAGAGTATATGAGCAAGGCATTTTATGATTTCACCACTCAATGTAGCATTTTATGCCAGCACATAGTCAAAAATCACTTCCAACAGAACAGAGTTACTAAAAGGGTGAATAGTATTGAGCTTAGCACTTGTGCTCAGTGTCAGAAACTAGTTTATTGCAAGTAATACATCACATACCTTGTGCTTAGTATTAGAAACTAAGAAAAAAGTAATACTAAGCATACACAAAGGATATACACTACAAACAAGAAGATACAATAATAAATAGAGCTAAATAAGCTTAAATGCACTCATACTGAATACTAAATGAAGTATGAGTGTTAAAGTGCAATAGAATAGAGTGCAAGGGCACCAATACTAACACTCCCCCCTAACTCTACACCTTTTCAAGTCACTAACTCCCTTCTAGCCTGTCAAGTTCTATTAGTGTGCAGAAATGCACTATCTTGAGCTTGAATAGGCTCTTGATTAACAGATCAGCTGCTTGATGCTCAGTAGACACAGAATATGGAGAAATAGTCTTATTCTTCACTACATCTCTAAGTTAAAAGTGGCACAAATTCAGTTGCTTTATTCTACTATAATACTTTGGGTTTTTCATTATAGAGATTGCAGACTGGTTGTTCATATACAGGGTGGAGGCATCAGAAATAGGCAGATCTATTTTTGAGAGCAGTTTATATAGCCATTTAATCTTCTTGCCATTTTTAATAGCAGCCATATACTTTGCTTTAGTAGTGGATAGAGCAATAATGCTTTGCAGCTTAGATAATTAGAAAACTGCACCAGTATCAATCTTCACAATATAGCCACTAGTAGAGCATCCAGAATTCTTGTAGTCACCATAATCTGCATCAAAGAATGCTAGAAATGATTTAGAAGATAAGAAATCAGAAGAGTAGATGATAGCTATTGAAGATTGGTGTGTCAACAACACTAGAGGTAAGAAATGAATACTCTAGTCAAGAGTGTAAGACTGGAAAAATATCTGCCTAGAGGTAAAGAAATGAATATTAGATAAAGTAAGTAATGAATGTGTAGATAATGTAAGATATAGCTTATCTTTAGTCGAGAGTATAAAACTAAAGGAAAAGAGTGTTTAGTGATGCAATGAGTAGTCAACAGTCATCCAAATAAGGAAATGTAAATAGTGTATGAAAGTAGTACTACTGAAAGTCCTAATTAACAGGTTGATCTTTAATACACCCTTTCAGATTGATAATGGAGTAAGTGGTTTGTTATCTTGAGGTATGACATATTATTGAAGTTATTACTGGATTTGACATTTCCATTAGAGATGACAGTGGGTTCAACATAATGGAGTTTGTTTTTAGATTCAATTCATACATTTGGGTTGATACTGATAATGAGATCCTATATTAATTATCACATGCTCTAATTACCACAATTGAGTAAAACATATAGTTGAGTAGTTTTGAACAAGCAGGGAATACAGTTATAGCAGATGTGATTCACATGGGATGAAGTGAATGGTCTAGCCTTGAAAGTGCATAAGTGAAAGCCATAAGTTTAAAAGCCTATTTGTTAAGCTTAATTATAATCTAATTGTATTTCTGTCAACTAATACTGCTTGAAGAGATATAGAGTGTGATGTCCCAAACATATTGATATTGTTTTTGAGAGCATATTGAATATATATTTTCTAGCTTTGGTTAAATTCACCAAAATGAGCTCAGCACATTGGGTGATTAAGGCAAGTAGTAGAGATTGAGCTTGTGTAGATTGAGACTCCAGTTATTTGCATAGCTATCCATTGACTTGAAGTAGGCATACTTTGCATAGAGAGCAATCTTTGAGTTAATATATCAAGCATTATAGTGTATGTTGGGAAGCAGCAGGAAATTATGGTAATGGTCATGCATCTGCCTGATAAATGCTGCATTTTTAGTGATTGAGTGAATGTAATTAAAGATAAACTGCAACTTCTTTCTAAGCTCAATAAGTGCATCTATGGTGGTTAGAGTGGTATTGAATATTGCTATTTGTTGCTATTTTAGTTCACATCCTCTTAAATGAGATGTTCAAGAAGTTTTGACATTGATTGTGTGTAATGGTTAGATTGTTTTTCTTTTATGTCATTTTCTCAATTTGAGTGGTCTTCTCCAAGATTGTTAGTTTAGTATCTTTTCAGACATTCTGAGGCTAAATAATTTAGGCTCATTTTAAAGTTATATAGGTAATCTGGGAATTACTATGGCTTTTTAAGAGTTCTTGGGCCATTGATTCATATCATGGTTTGCTTTAGTGGTGCTATTGGTTAGGATTGAAGACTTGTAGTAGTTTTGCATTATTATGAATGGCTTCTAGGGAGCAAGGAGGCTTAGGATTGATCTTTGATATTCTCCTTAATATACATTGTTATTTTGAACATGTTTGCAGTGTTGATAATGGATGCTATGACTTTGAATACTAGTTTATCATCATTTCAGACATCAACTTTCTTGGCCATATTTGATGATGTTGCAAGGTAAATACATAGAGCTAAAGGTTAAGATTGTGAGTTTATTGGACTCACTCCATTGTTAGTGTGATTGCTATGATTCTCAGAGATAAGATCAATGTTTTTCATTACATTGGATTTCCTTTCTATTTCAGAGATAGTTTAGTGCCTTTTTGAACATTATGAGAATAGATAGTTTAGACTTATTGTAGAGTAAGCTAGTTTAAGCTTGTTTCAGAGTTGCTTAAGCAATAGGCTATGATTTAGTATTAATGCTGTTGACAATAGGTTGGATAGTGGGCATGGCAGTATTGGTAGTTTAGACTTATTTCAGAGTTGCTTGGGCAGTTGGCTATAGTTTAGTGTTGATGCTGTTAGCAGTTGATTGAACAGTGGGCACAGCAATATTGATAGTTTAGACTCATTTTGGAGTTAGTCAGACTCTCTCTATTGTTGGTGTGTTCACCATAATTCTCTGAGGTTTTTTCAGATGAGATTATTCAATTTGATAGTTTAGACTCATTTTGAAGTTTGTCACTGATCAACAGAAGTCAGATTGCTAATGATCAA
Source organism: Singerocomus rubriflavus (assembly GCA_038088835.1). NCBI lineage: Eukaryota > Fungi > Basidiomycota > Agaricomycetes > Boletales > Boletaceae > Singerocomus > Singerocomus rubriflavus. The sequence continues at coordinate 11,297 of JBBPJS010000355.1, forward strand.
GGTTCAGGTCACTCTTTTAATCTGAGCAGTATTGGGAGATGGTATAGACACCCCCTTGCTTGATATGATGGGTTTCTGTTTGAGTAAAAGTGGATAAGAGGGGGGGGGGTTGACTCTTCTTTTCTGTAGTTTTCCTTCTGTTGGACTTGGTGGTATAGTTGACTGATGATAGATCATATCAGAATGACACTCAGGTACTCACTCTATGGCTGGCATTATGGCTCACTAATATTGGGTAATTATAGATAGTTGACATTGATGAAGAATAGAGAGGTGAGAAGTTGAGTTGTTTGCCTTCAGTAAGACTTGGTGGTCATAGTGTTAGATAGGCAGTTGGTCATAGCAGATTGCCTGCTTGAGATCTTGCTCTATGGCTGGTATTATGACTTGCTATCTCTAAGAGATCAGAGTCTGTTAGTATATTCAGTTTAGTGGGCTAGTACTTGCTTGAGCTCTGGCTTAGTGGCTGGCACTGTAAGCTTTCATTTTTCCCCTACTTTGAATCATGTATATATAGTTTTAGTTAACTAGCCAGTAGCTACGAGTTTTGTTTCTTTTGCCATACTAAACAGGGCTTATAACCTATTGAAAATTGGTGTGTCAATAATACTAGAGGTAAAGGAGTGAATACTTTAGTCAAGAGTACAAGACTGGGAGAATATCTATCTAGAGGTAAAGAAATAAATACTAGATAGAGTAAGTAATAAATATATAGATAATGTAAAATATAGCTTACTTCCAGTCAAAAGTACAAGACTGAAGGAAAAGAGTGTTCAGTAACATGACAAGCAGTTGATGGTTGTCCAAATAAGGAAATGTAAATAGTGTATGAAAGTAGTACTACTAAAAGTTCTAAACAACAGGCTAATCTCTAACAATAGCATAATCACTAGTACTCTTGAGATAGTGCAGCAAGTATTTGACAGCTAGTCAATGAGTTCAATCAGAATTTGAGTTGAATCTGGTCAGAACTCTGATTATATATACAATATCTGGGTAAGTGGTGGTGGCTAGATATATTAGTGCACCTATTGTAACCTGGTATGGAATCTGGTATTAGAGATCAGCCTGTTGATTAGAACTTTCAGTAGTACTACTTTCATACACTATTTACATTTTCTTATTTGAATGACTGTTGACCACTCATTGCATTACTGAATGCTTTTTTCCTCTAGTTTCATACTCTCAACTAGAAATAAGCTATATATTATATTGTCTATACATTCATTACTTACTCTACCTAGTATTTATTCCTTTACCTCTAGATAGATATTCTTCTAGTCTTGTACTTTTAACTAGAGTATTCATTTCTTTACCTCTAGTGTCATTGGCACATCAATATTCAATAGATTATGAGCCCTGCCTAGTACAATAGAAAAAATGAGATCTGTAGCTACTAGCTGATCAACCAAAACTACGTATACATGATTCAAAGTAAGGGAAAAATGAAAGCTCACAATGTTAGCCACTGAGCCAGAGTTCAAGCAAGCACTAACCCACCAAATCAAACATACTGATGGACTTCAATCTCTCAAAGACAGTGAATTATAGTGCTAGCTATAGAATAAGATTTTAAGCAGGCAATCTGACATGACCAATTGCCTACCCAATACTATGACCACTGAGTTTCACTGAAAAGGGCAAATGATCATAAAAGTACAAAACTACTTGTGACATCTTCTAAACCACAATCTCAGAATGTATCAAAATACAACCACTTGTTATTGCATTGTCCACCAAGTAACTGTATTACAAATAGCTCAACTCTCTACCTCTCTATTCACCTCCATCAACATTAACTACCTGCAACCACTCAGCACCAGTGAGCTACAGCACCTACCACAGAGTGAGAGTTTAAAGGCCAGGAGTATAGGAACATAAAACTCAAAGTCAGCAAGCCATAGTGTCAGCCACAAAGTGAATGCCTAAGCATCATTTCAACATAACCTATCATCAATCAATTAGACCACCAAGTCCAACAGAAGGATAACTCACAGGAAAGAAGAATCAATCCCCCCACCTCACTCACTATTACTCAGAATCTCAAACTTACAAATGTGAGACATCAGGCTTTCTCCCATGCTACAGTTCATAAGATGTTGCATTCTAAATAGCATCAGTAGGGCACCTGTTTCATACATGCATCAGAGAAGCAAGAGCTTCACCTTAGAATGCTGGAGGCAGTTCAAATTCATCTAACATCACAGTAATGCATTTAGAGAGCACCCTATTTACCCTCTCAGTGACTCCATTCTGTTGGGAGCAATTCCTGATTGTGTGCTGGTGCAGAATGCTATATTAAGTGGTGAAATCAAGGAATGCCTTGCTTATGTACTCCTCTCTTTTATCATTGTGCAGGATCTTGATCTTTTGCTTGCTCTGGTTCTCAGCAAATGCCTTGAACATTTTGAAGGCCTTAAAGACATCTGATTTGGTCTTGAGGGGAATAACAAAGCAAAATCTCAAAAAATCATCAATGAAGATCACCCAATACTTGTATCCAAAGAACAACACATGTTCTACATGATGAACATCACTGTGGACAAGTTCTAGAGGATAAGAAGCATGCCATTCACTGCTAGGAAAAGGATTTGAGTGCATTTTGCCAGCCAGGCAAGGCTCACAGATAGGATCTGGCTTAGTAGGTGAGTTTATAGCCATCCTAGTGACAAGAGAGCACTTTAGCATGGTTTTGATATCAGCCAGGTGATGGTGGGCAAGTCTTCTGTGCTAGAGATTGATATTGAGTGGAATAATGATCACTGCAGAGGCATACTTAGTGATAGGCATAGTTTCACCATCCAGGAATGTGCAGTTCTTATCCTTGATGCTTGCAATGAAAAGAGGTTATTCAGAGGGTTGCTTAAAGCTTATATGCACAGAATCGATATTTACAATGAAATCCTTGTGGCAAGAGAGGTATAGGATAGAAAGTAGATTAGACTGGAGGTTAGGGATATGTAAAACATTGGTGAATTTGATAGGATGCATCCTTTTATCCTTTACAACTGATACAAACACTACAGACCCCACTCTAGCAGAATAGATGACTTTATTGTCTGCCAGCTTGATGGGTATGCATTTAGGGCTATAATTGCACAGCCAGTGATAATATGGGGTCATATGAGAAGTGACACCTGTATCAGCAATTTAGTCAGCACTGGCAGATAGCAGGAGTGGGTAAAGTGCATCAGATGGGTCATAGATGTGTATACTTGCATTTCCAGTGAATTCAAAGGCCTGGGATGTGTTCTGAGCAATAGAAGTGGGTAAGAGTGATGCAGAAGGTGTTGGAGAGGTGGTGGATACATCCTGGGCTTGATTAGCCTTGCTAGTGTGCTTCTAAGGCTTCTTGCCTGTCTTTTGAGTCAAATAGTATGATTTGGCACTTGCTAGGCTCTGGCATCTGTGACCACAGTGGCTAGGGTACTTATAGAATCAGCAAGCAGTGCCAGATGGGCACTTGCAGCTCTCAGAGAGCATAAATAGTGCTAAATTGGTTGCTGGGACTTCAAAACAATGTTTCTGCTGCAATTCTTTGGCTAGAAATGCCTTCTTGAGCTTCTTCTTGTCCAAAGTTTGAAAGAGATGTAGGGATGATGCAAAATGTGAGTATTTCTTACCCAGAGAGCACACCATTGTCATAACATCATACATTTCCTTGACACTTTTCTTTTTTTTTTCCTTTATTTTATCTTTTATCTCTTTATCTAATCTTATCTTCATTACATGACTAGGTTAGGTCACAGGTCACATGACTGATCACATGATCAGGCCTAGACTGATAATGTCATGCCTGCAGGCTGCCTCATGGGCATAGCCTCTTTAATTTCTGTTTTATGAAAGAAGCCTTCTTTTCATTTCCATTGCTTCTTTCCTTCTCTTCCATTTTGATGCCTCATGCTTGCATGAAGGATTTAATCTCCACTTCTTCTTTCTATTTTTGCTATCATCTTATCTATGACATTAGCTGGTCTATGCACAATCCTTTGTAGTATAAATATGGGGTGTATTTGACTAATCCCCCTTAGTTTAATCCACTTGGTTATTCACCTCCTAGTAGGTTGAGACCTTAAGGATACTACTCCTCCACTTCACCTCTACCATTTTGTCTCTGTATCTTTGTGGTTTGTGTGGCAAGACTCTACATGATATCTGCATTGTAAGTTTCAGCTGCAATTGTAACTCAAGAAGTATAGTGTTTTACTAGGTGATTCAACACTTGGATTAGACTTGCTTACATGCCCAGTCTTGTGGGATTAGTGTTATCTACTCCCTCTTTATAGTACCCACCTTGCTCTCATAGCCACTCTGTCAATCCCAATGATCATCCGCCAGTTGAAGACATTAAGCTTGGCCTTTATGCTCAGTACCCTTTCCTCAAAGAAGAACATGGTCAGTTCACCATAGCCAGACCTTACACAAACCTCCCTGTCTGTAACCCCCAGATTTGGGGTCCATACTAAATCCTCTTATGTGTTTCATCCCTTGTTCTCTTTGGGTTATATGACTACCTTGACTACAAAGATCAAGTTAACTCTACAGATCTAGCCCAGATTCATCAATACATTCTTTCCAAACCAGCTATCATTAATGACTGGATCAACTGGTGCTTGAGTAAGCACTTTAATCCAATAGTTAACAAGTACTTCACAAAACAAAAGGAGAAATGCCTTGGACACATTAACAAGGAGTTAGAAGCAGCTAAGAAAAAGGTTAAGAAGTATAAGCAGAAGAAAAAGGATCACAAGAAAAAGATTGCTTTACTAGGTGCCAAATGTCATTTCAATTCATGCTCTTATTGTTATGCTTTATGGTCACTAGGCCTAGTAGCTTAGTCATTTTGCCAATATACATTTTGACCTCTTTGCATTCTATAGAAGGATCTCTAATCCAGATAATGATTCAAATTCACTGGTAAACACCTCACACTACTTTCCTTTCACATCACCCACAGCATTATCAAACATGTCCACTAATCAGCAACTTACTGATATCCTTAATCATTTGATGCAACTAACCCTTAACATCAACTTACAATCTCATTAAAAGGATGTGACAAAGAAGATTGCTAATTCAGGCAACTGAGACAGCAAATGAGAAACTTTACACCTGTGGCTAACTAAAGTTCAGATTTGGCAAAATATGCAATAATGGGGCTCTGACAAGCTTTGCTGTATAGCCATTCTCTCTAGATTTAAAGGAGATAATGCTGCCTTATTTGCATGTCTAAAAATTGAAAATTGCATGAAAGATGAAAAGGAATGGTTGTTGAATGCACAAGATAATCCCACAGCCAATCATAAAGAAGATGCTGCATGGCCTGATTAGGATGCACTTAAGGCAAAGATCACACAATACTTTTAAATCAATTCCCTCATACATGAGTCTTTAACCAAGTTAGAAAACTTGAAACAGAATGGCTGCAACATTTTTGATTGGCTTTCAAAATTTAAGATGTTAGCCAATAAAGTAGAGGTAGCAGATGACTATGCTTTTGTACTACTCAAGCAGTTGGTAGATTGGCCCATTTACCACCAAGGAAACTTATGGAAACATAATGCATTTTGGGAAGAATGGTGTATAAAGATACAAGAAGTAGGGATGTTGTTTGAAAAAGAAAGAGAAGAATGAGGCATTTTTGTATCATTCCAACCTTGATCTAGCATGCCTCTTCCATGCATCATGCAATAATCACAGCCTAGACTCTGGTCACCCAATTAGTTATACTCCACTTCTTGTGGCCCTCTACCTCAACATTTTACAGCAACTGGTATGTAATCAGGTCATGGAGCTCCCATGGATATAAGTGTCCAACAGACTACCCCTGCAAATCACCCTCCTTCTATTAACAATCAATTTGCATCTCCACATCTTTGTTACAGTTGTGGCAAACCAGGCCATATATATGCAAACTGCCCCACTAATCCTAGATGATTTGTAAGTGTTACAAATTTGTGTATAAACTTGTACAAACTCTGCACTATAACTGCTTGCTTGCATGCATGAGTGCCATGATTACTCAATCCCTGGTCATGTGATCTCTCCGTCCCTTCACATCATCATGCCCTTAACCCTTCATGTATATCACATCTCTTATCTCTCTTCACTCTTTCATGATCATCACAATTTTACCAATTAATCATTCATTCTAATCTCGATCCCTTCCTTCATCTTTGTCATTCCCTCCAATTGGTATGATTACATCATGACCCTGCAAGATCCTAGATGGATCTCTGCCACAATTTCCCTTCTAGATCTTTCACATTTTGTGATTGATCTTTCATCCTATATTACTCTCTGCATTTCATATCTGCTTCTTCCATTCTAATATATAAAGCTGTCTAACTTTTTACTCATGAACTCTATCCTTTACCTTATCATCCTATAGCATTAATACTGTTATACCCTAGACTCTCATTACAGCTTGATCTATGCATGATCCTGTAATGTATAAGTAGTGGGGTTATGAGTACAGGCTATTTTCCCAGCCTAATCCACTTGTTACCTTCTTTTCTACCCTGCCTAGTAAGGTGGCCTAGTGATGAGTGCAAGTAAGAGATGTTATGCATCTACTGATCCTTTATTGAATCCCTAGAAGTGAGATGTCTGGAGATAAAGCCACTTTCTACTTCTACCCTCTTATCATTCCATTGTATCCTTGTACTACCGAATCACCAACACAAGGCCCTACAAGCAAGCTTGTACCTCATCAAGTCAGAACCCAGATCTTGAAGTACAAAAGACATTTATTGGAAAAAC
>JBBPJS010000356.1:0-18055 GCA_038088835.1 Singerocomus rubriflavus
CCTTCGTTTTCAAGAATGGCAACCTGGTAATAGCCATGCAATCACCCAAGGCTCAGAACCCTCGCCCCAAGAGCCAAACATGATTATGCTAGTACCATAGGGTATTAGTATTAGGAGGAAGACAGAGCATTGTTGCAAGAGTACGATTGCTATCAAGGACTTGCAAGAGTAGTCCTGGAGATCTTGTTGTAGAACGTCCCCTGCCTCAGTCCCATTTTATATCCAATTCCCCTCTCCACTGTCCAGCACTCTTTTATCTGAATGTTATCTCACATGAACTCATCATATTGTTCCCTGGTCATCTGCTGGGTTGGTTGGGTTATATGGTTGGATAGATGGAACTCTTTGGTTCCGCAACACTTCACAGATACTGTGCAGGGTTTTGCCACATAGTCCACATAGATATGCACACAGAGGTAGAAAAGATATGGTAGAAGAGTAGAGTGGAGTAATATCCTTAAGACCTCAACCTACTAGGAGGCAAATGATCAAGTGGATTAGACTGAGGAGGATTAGTCAAATACACCCCATATTTATATTATAAGACTATGTGCATGGACCAGATGACATCATAGATAAGAGATAGCAAAAATAGAAAAGAAGAAGTGGAAATGAATACCTTGATGCATACATGAGGCATTAGAATGGAAGAGAAGTAAAGAAGCACAGAAATGAAAAGAAGGCTTTTTTAATAAATGGAGATGAAAGAGGCTATGTCCATGAGGTAGCCTGCAGGCATGACATCATTGGTCTAGGCCTAATCATGTGTGTTGGAGATCAGCCCATCAATTAGGCTCTTTATTAGTTCAGCTATAGTACATTACCTACATTTCCTTATTTGGATGAGTGTTGACTGCTCATTGTGTCACTAAATGCTCTTTCCCTTCAGTCTCATACTCTCGACTGGAGGTAAGCTACACATTACATTGTCTATATATTCACTACTTACTCTACCTAGTATTTACTTTTTACCTCTAGGTAGTTATACTGTCCAGTCTTGTACTCTTGACTGAAGTATTTACTCTTTACCTCTAGCATTGCTGGCACCCCAATCTTCAATAATGTGATCAGTCATGTGACCTGTGACCTGACCTAGTCATGTGATGAAGATAAGATAAGATGAAGAGATAAAAGATAAGATAAAAAGAAAGAAAAGTGCAAAGGGAATGTATGATGTTATAACACTTTCCCCCCTTCAAGACTTGTATTCTAGACAAGTTGGAGAGTCAGTGACCACAGTAAAGTTCTCATAAGAATTGAAGAGCAACACAAAGTCCACATTTTGCAGATGAATATGACAGGGAGCTGAAGGGTTCAACCTGTGAAATTTAGCAATGGCCTCAAGAGCATTTTGCAAATGAATAGCCAGTTCCCAAGTATTGTCTGAATTGTCCCAACCCCTCCAATGTACCAGATATTGAAGAATACCATCATGCATGCAAGAAGCATGAACATGATCCACTTCATATTCCTTGTCATCTTCCTGTGTGATCACAATTGCATCAGGTTGCAAAACTGGCTGACTAGGCAAAGTGTCATGATACAGCTTAACATGAGAAATGTTGACAACTGGATGAATCCAAAGTTGTTTTGGCAAGTTCAAATGCAGAGCATTTGGCAAGATCTCAAGGATCTTATATGGGCCCAATCATTTCTGAGTGAGTTTTCATGCAAAATAAGAAAGTTTGAGGTTATCTGTAGATAGCCAAACCTGTTGACCAACAATAGGAGTAAAGGTTATAGGAGGATGTGGTGCATTAAGCATTTTTGTGTGAGTTTCTTCAAGAGCAGCTTTTACTTCAAAATGTGCCTTTGCATACTCTAGATTGAAATCATTGCTAGTAGTTTCAAAACCCAGCTAGAGAATATAGTTGTGAGTAATGGAAAAAGAAGTAGCCTTTGTGGAAGTAGACAAAGAGTTGTTATGGTGGAATTAAGCTAACTTGATCCAGTCAAGCCATTGCTCTTGCTTTTTTGCCACAAAGGTACAAAGATAGGCGAGCAACTCCTGATTCACCCATTCAGTTTGACCATCAGTTTGAGGATGGTATGCAGTGGAGATCTTTTAAGAGATGTTCAACATCTTGCAAAGATCTAAAGTAAAAGCTGAGATAAACTATGATCCTCAATTGGAAACAATAGAGGATGGGAGTTCATGTAAACACCATATGTTATCCCTGAATAATTTAGCTAAATCAAAGGAAGAAATAGTTTTAGAACATGGAATGAAGACAACTTCTTTAGAGAAATGGTTGACTATGATGCAGACAGAGTTGTTGCTGTTTAACTCTGGAAATCCTGAAATAAAATCTATAGAAATATCCTTCCAAGAGGTGGATGCAGTTGAAAGGGGAAGAGGTTTAATTTCTGACAAATGTTGCTTTTCTTTTGAGATAGCATATGCTTGGCAGGAATGAATATACTGCTTGATATCACCAGTGATACCAGGCCAAGCAAAGTAATGAGTGATTAAGTGCCTGATATGTCCTTTACCAGAATGTCCATCAATAGAGGAATCATGGCATAAGGTTATACACTGCACTCAAAGATTTTTAGGAACATATATTTTATTTTCTTTTGATCTGAAGACTTCTCCATCATATTCAAATAATGAAGGAATGTCATTAGAACAAGATTTTGTGCTGTTTTTTATTTTTTCTATAAAGGATGAAGAGAGAGAAATATTGCAAGCAAAACTAGCAAGTGGAAGCACTATAATGTTGGTGTTAATCTTTTCAGCTGCTTTACCATAGTCAGGTCACCAAAAAAGAGCATCTGCTTGACCATTTTGCAAGCCAGGTTTATAGGAGATTTGGAAATTGAATTCCAAAAGGAAGGCATACCATCTTGCCTGTCTAGCAGACAAATCTTGCAGTTTCTTTCAAAATTCAAGATTTTTGTGATCTGTTCAAATCTCAAAAGACAGAAGATCTATTAAATAGTGCCACCATTCTTTCAGAGCTTGAATAATGGCAAGAAGCTCCTTGTTATAAATGGGGTAATTTTGTTCTTCCTTCAAGAACAAATGCAAATAGAAAGCACATGGACACCATAAGCTGTCATCACATTGCTGTGATAAGACTGTGCTGGTCACTAGATCAGAAGCATCTGCTTCGATTTGCATTGGTTTTGAAGTGTTGGGGAAGACAAGGAGGGGAGTGGACATAAATTGATGTTTCAGCTTGTCAAAAGCTTGCTGTTGAGGTTCTGACCAGCAGAATTCTGTATCCTTCTTTGTGAGACTTATAAGAGGTTTTAAGATCTCAGCAAAGTCCTCTATGAAGCAATGGTAGTAGTTGCACAATCCCAGGAAAGATTGCACATCTTTGAGCTTTTTGAGAATTGGCCAATCAAGAATTGCATCAACCTTTCCCTTTTGCATTTCTACACTGTCCTTAGATATGACCATTCCTAGGAAGTCTACTTTCTTTTGAGAGAAATGACACTTTGATGGCTTAGCATACAAGTCATTATCTCATAGTCTTTGTAAAACTTCCCAAACTATATTTTCATGTTGTTCTTGAGTCATCTTCTTGGTGAAAATGTTGACATCATCTAAATAAATAAGAACTGTTGCCCACATATTCTCATAGATATCATTCATCATCTGTTGGAAAGTGGCTGGGAAATTAGTCATTTTGAAATACATAATGAGAGGTTTATAGGTGCCCTTGGGGGTAACAAATGCTCCTTTCCATTCATCGCCTTCTTTGATCCTAATATTATTGTATCTCCAGCAAAGATCCAAAGTAGTGAACATATTGGCACCTTTAAGCTGATTGATAAGTGTGGAGATTAGAGGAAGGGGATAGGCATTTTTAATAGTGCCTTCATTTAGATATCTGTAATCCATCACCATATGCTTTTTCCCATCCTTTTTGGGAATAAAGAAGACAGGGGCTGTCTGAGGAGACTTCAAAGGACAAATATATCCTTTCTTGAGTTTTTTGAACAGAAAAGTATGAACTTCCTCCTGTTCTTGTTCAAATAATGGAATAACCCTTCCTTTTTTAGGAACAAAGTTGTCCTTGAGCTCTATTGTGTGATCCCATGGCTTTCTCTCTGGCATCCTTTCAGATTCTTTTTCAGAGAAAACATCTAAAAAGTTATGATAAGCCTTGGGAACTTGCTTTTCAAGCTCCTTCTGCTCTTCAATGGTCATTTGACACATTTGTCGAGCAAGTTGAGAATATAAGTTACAATATGAAGTGCATTTAGGGAATGAAATAGTTTTTTCAATCCAATTGATATCTGGGTTGTGGCAAGCAAGCCAGTCATAATTTATAATAATATGATGTGTACCCAGCATAGATACCAAAGCATCTAGTGCTTTAGTATGACCCTGGATGATGATGAAAAGAGTAACATAGTGTGAGATGGAACCTTGAAGATTCTTAGAACCATCTGCATTAATCGTGTCTAAGGGTTTGGGCAAGGGTTATATCAGTGTTGCAGAACCAAAGAGTTACACTACTCTGCCAACTAAACCCAACCAACCTGGCAAATGACCAGGGATGAACAATGAATCCTTGAGATGCTAGATCCAGATAAAAAGAATGCTAGGATAGCAGAAATGGAGAAACAGATAAAAAAGAGGACTGAGATAGAAACATTTTCAGGTATAAACTCCAGGACTACTTGATATGAACTGGAACTATACTCTTAGGATTGATCCCTTGAGTGGTCTTGAACAGAGTTTCAATGGTACAATGGTAAAGAAGATAGTAGGAGGGTAACCCTTAGGACTCACTTTCTATGAAAGGACAATTATCCAAATGAATTAGGCTAAGGGATGACAGCCAAAGACAGTTCCTTTATATAAGTACATGAAGTGTGCATGAATCAAGTGATGTCATAGATAAGGTGTGAAAAGAAAGCACACCTTGAGGATATCAAATGGAAGAGAAGCAATGGGGATCAAAAAAAAAGAGAAAAGAAGAGACGGAAATGAAAAGAAGTCTCTTATGAGATGGAAATGAAAAGATAAGAGCCTAAACCTCAACATAAGGTTTCCTATAGGCATGACATTAGTGATGACATCATAGGTCTAGACTGATCATGTAATCAGTCAGGTGACAAGTCACATGACCTAGTCATGTGATGCTAGAAGATAAGATAAGATAATGAAAAGAAAGAGAATCATACAAGTCCAAAGCCAAGTTCATAACACTTCCCCCCCCTCAAAACTCAGATTCCAGACAAGTCAGATTTTCATAAGGGGAGAATAAAGAGGCAAAATCAATACCTGTTACTTGAAGAGGTTGAGAAGCACTAGGCTGCTGTGCATGGAAAGATTTAATAGTGTCTTGAGTATTGTTCAAATGGGCCACTGGTTCCCATGTTTGATTTGATTCATCCCAACCCTTCCAATGAACCAAGTAGTGCAGTGATCCATCAAGGAGTGTTGCGGAACCAAAGAGTTACGCTACTCTGCCAAACAACCCAACCAACCCAGCAGATGACCAGAGATCTTGGTATGAGGCTAAACCATAGATGTCGGATAAAGGAACGATGACTAGAATAGTCGAGAGGTCTTCAGATAAAGGAAAGGGCAGAGCATTGAGGGAACAACTATAATCAGGAACTCCAGGACTACTCTTGCAAGTCCTTGTTAGCAATCATACTATTGCAACAATGCTCTATCTTCCTCCTAATACCTAATCTCTAACAGGAAAGGCATAATCATGTTTGGCTCTTGGGGCGAGGGTTCTGAGCCTTGGGTGATCACATAGCTATTATCAGGTTGCAACCCTTGAGAATGAAGTCAGTGTCACCATAGACTGTGGATATGTTCAATAACCCCAACAGTGTTCCAACGAGAGTGTGATACTACTCATGGTTTAAGTTACTATTATGATGGAATGGATAATATAATAAGGGTTAGCAGCAATGATAGCTTCTATAATCCACAGGTATAACATCATGGGACATTACAATAGAGTCCCAGTCACGTGGTCTTTAATAGTTTCTGGTATGATGATACTTCCAAGGAATGTCTTCTGTACTTCAAGATCTGGGTTCTGACTTGATGAGGTACAAGCTTGCTCATGGGCCTTACATTGGCAGTTCAGTAGTATGAGGATATGATGGTATGATGAGGAGAGGAGGGGAGGAGTGGCTTTATCTCCAGATGTCTCACTCCTAGGGCTCAATGAAGAGGGCTAGGTGAATAACATCCCTTACTTGATCTGTTGTCACTAGGTCACCTTGGTAGGCAGGGCAGGATGCAAGAAAACAAGTGAATTAGGCTGGGAAAACAGCCTATACTCATAACCCCTTATATATGTTATAGGAACGAGCACAAATCAAGCTGTGTCGTGGGTCTAGAGTATATATAATTAATGCTATTGGATAGTAGGGTAAAGGGTAAAGTCCTGCAGGCAAAGGTTAGGCATCTCATATGTTAGAATGGAAGAAGTGGATATGAGAATGCAGGGTTTAATGTAAAGAGAAGATCGATCACAAAGTGTGACTGATCAGAGAAGGGATCATGGCAGAAATCCATCTAGGATCTTGCAGGGTTATGATCGAGATGCAATCTCAATATGTAATTGTACCAATTGGAGGGAATGATGGAAGTGAAAGAGGTGAGGTAATCATGATCAAAATGAAAGAGTGATCAGTGATTCATGAAGAGTGAAGGAAGAGGATAGGAGATGTGATAACATGACAGGGTGAAGATGTAACGATGTGAAAGGAACAAGGGAGGTCACATGATCAGGGAAAGTCATGATTGAGTACTCATGCAATGCAAGCATAGCAGTCATTGTACCAAGTATTATACACAATTCGTAACAAGGAGCTTAGAATCAACAATGTGATCTACTTCAAATTCTTCATTACCATCCTCCATAACATGAATAGCATTTGGATGCAGAACTGGTTGAGAAGGAAGTGGTTCAATATAGAGTTTGATCCATTCCACATTGATGACAGGGTGAATCTTTATATGGGAAGGCAATTCCAAATGCACCATGTTTGGCATTGCTTCCAAAATCTAATAAGGACCCAGCCACTATTGTGATAATTTTTGGGACAGAAATGGAAGTTTCAGATGATTGGTAGACAACCACATCTTGTTATTCACAGCAGGATGATAAGTGACAGATGCATGGGCTCGTTCTGCCATAACATTCTGTGCTTTGTTCAAAGCCTGTTGAACTTCCTCATATGCTACCGCACATTCCCCTGCTGTTGCAGAACCAAAGAGTTACGCTACTCTGCCAAATAACCCAACCAACCTGGTGGATGATCAGAGATCTCAGTATGGAGCTAAACCATAAATGTTGGATAAAGGAATGATGACTAGGACAGTTTTGAGGTCTGCGGATAAAGAAAAGGACTGCGTATTGGGGGATCTTCTATTCAGGAACTCCAGAACTACTCTTGCAAGTCATTGTTAGCAATTGTACTCTTGCAATGATGCTCTATCTTCCTCCTAATACCTAACCCCTAACAGGAAAGGCATAATCATAGTTGGACCTTGAGGCAAGGGTTCCAGTGCTTGAGTGATCACGTAGCTATTACCAGGTTGCAACCCTTAAGAATGAAGACAGTGTCACCATAGATACATGGGTATGTTCTATAACCTCAATGTATGTTCCAACTAGAATGCTATGTTACTAGTGGCTTAAATATTTGTGAACGGTTCCTATAATATGATAAGACCTGCACAGCAATGATAGCCTCTTGAGATCACAGGTATAACATCAGTACTTGATACAATGGAGAGTATGTCACATGATCTTTAATATCTTCTAGGTTCAGTTCTTGATATAATGAATGGGTTTCATACTTGCATTGATTCTGGGTTCTGAACTAGCCAAGGTACAAGTTGGCTCTCTGGCCTAAGTTGGCGATTCAGTACTAAGAGGGACTGTATTATGATATCACATTCACTACTTGTACTTTGTGTCATTGAGTGTGTGCACGACTACTTCCAGTGTACTTTGTGTTAGCATTGAGCATGACACTTTATGATCATGTGACCTGAAGGTCACATGACTTCCCTTTCCCTGATCACATGACTACTCTGTCCCTTCACACATTCATGCCTTCACTTATCATGTGCATTACATCTTTATTCTCTTCACCCCTTCACAACTGTCATGAACTCACACTGATTATCTTAGATCTCTCCGCATCCTCAAGGCTTCCATGCCTTTCTCATCTCTGCCCTTTCCCTTCGATCAATATAATCACTCATCTAGATTGTTATCTAAATCATGACCCTGTAGGATCTTGATGATCTCTGCCACAATCCCCATTCCAGATCTTTCACATCTTGTGATTGATCTTCCATTCTATGGTATGCATTGTATTCATCTTAGCTCTTCTATTTCTTCCTAGATGAATACCTAACCTTTGCATCATGGACTCTTACCTTATATCTTATTGTCCAATAGCAGTAATACCATATACCCTAGACTACAGGTCACAGCTTGGTCTGTGCACCTTCTTGTAACATATATAAGGGGTTGTGCAAGGGCTGTTGTCCCCCAGCCAAATCCACTTGTTCACCTCTCTCACTCTGCCTGCAAAGATGGCCTGATGATGTTTAAGCTATAACAAGTAAAGAGATAGCTATTCGCCTGCCTGGTCTTTGGACTGCCCAGAAGTGAGGCATTGCCTGGATGCGGTCCACTACTCTCCTCCTCTCCTTTCTCTCCTCTCTGTGTGGTCATGCAAGCTCGAGACCTGGTCAAAACAATGTCATGGTCAAGACAACTTGAAGCCAACATTCATTGAAGTATCACCCATCTTTATAAGGGCACTAACCCAATGTAGTAAACCCACGTGATGCAAGGTCTTATCACAAGAACCTACTGATGTTATACCTGCAGGTTGCATAGGCATACACTGCCAGCTTCCCTTATCATATTGACAAGATGTTATTTATTAGCTGTTCCTCCTTGACTATGGCCTTAAAGAAGATCTCGTTGGGATGCTGTGTGTAATGCCCCGAGATGGGGTGGCACCCCTGATCAGCTTTCAAGGTTGGCAACCTGGAGATAGCCACATGATTACCCAAGAGCCAGACTCCTCGCCCCAAGGCTTGACTATAATTATGCTGCACTCGTAGGATGCAGTATTAGGAGGAAGCGTACCCAGTGCAATAGTCTGGGTAGTACTGACGATGCAATAGTTCATCAAGGTGTAGAAGATCATCCTCTCCTTATATTCGATTCCCTCTCCGCTGTCCAGCATTCTTTTTTCTGGACATTCTCAAGGATTCAGTTATTGATGCCAGATTTCCTGATGGGTTATGGTGATGGAAGATAGGTAGGGTTGTGTATAGTGTTTCTCTGGTCGCTCAACAAACTGATGATGAAATGATAAGAAGGGGAGGAGGAGGAATGGTTTTATCTTCAGAAGTCTCACTCCTAGGGCTCAATGAAGAGGGCTAGGCGAATAACATCCTTTACTTGTACTTAGTCACTAGGCCACCTTGGTAGGCAGGGTAGGATGTGAGGTAACAAGTGGATTAGACTGGAAGAACAGCTCTACTCATAACCTCACTACTTATATGTTACAGGAGAGTGCACAGACCAAGCTGTACACTAGGGTCTAGGGTATATGGTATTAGTGCTATTGGACGATAAGATAAAGGGTAATGTCCATGAGGAAAAGGTTAGGCAACTCATCTAATAGAATGAAAGAAGCAGAGATAAGGTTGCAGGGTTTAATGTAAAGGGAAGATCAATCACAAGGTGTGACTGATTAGAGAGGAGATTGTGGCAGAGATTCATCTAGGATCTTGCAGGGTTTGTGAGAATAATCATACCAATTGGAGGGAATGACGGAGATGAAGAAAGAGGGATTGAGATCAGAATGGAAGATGTGATCAGTGATGTCATGAAGAAGGTGAAGAGGTGATAACTGTAATTGTGATCAATGTGAAGGGTAAAGGCATGACAATGTGAAGGGAATGAAGAAGGTCACGTGATCAGGAAAGAGTTGTGAAAAGTACTCATGCAGTGCTTGCATGCAGTCATAGTACTAAGTATTGTACACAATTCATAACACCTGCAAAACCAGGTAAACCATCTGCAAACCCCAGACAAGAAACATAATTATGAGTAATGGAAAATGGTGTTTTTCTGGTTGCAGAAGAAACAGAGTTGTTATAATGATATTGAGCCATAAAAATCCATTCTGGCCAATCAGTCTGTTTCTTTGCAATGAACTTTCACAAATAGACAATTAATTCTTGATTGAGTCATTCCATTTGTCCATTGGTTTGCAGATAATATGCTGTTGAGATTTTTTGGGAAATATTTAAAAGATTGCATAAAGAAGAGGTGAAATCAGAAATAAATTGGGTTCCACAGTTGGAAACGATGGAGGAGGGCAAACTGTGAATACACCAAATGAAGTTGTAAAATAGCACTGCTAATTTTTTTGAAGATGTTGACTTTGTACAAGGAATAAAGACCACTTCTTTCAAGAAGCAATCCACTATGATGCATATTGCATCTTTTCTGTTGACTATAGAAAAACCTGAAACAAAGTCAACAGAAAGGTCTTGCCAAGGTTGGGTAGCAATTGGTAGAGGTATTGGTGCAACACCTGATATGTGCTATTTGCCTTTTGCAATTGTGCAAGCTTGACATGATGGTAAATAAGCCTTAACATCATTGGTGATGCCAGGCCAGGTAAAGGTTCTAGATAATAAATGAATTGTTCTGGCCTGGCCAGCATGACCAGTCAAAGGAGAGTTATGATATAACGATAGACATTTGTTTCAAAGAGACATCAGAACATAGATCTTGTTGGTGCAATCTACAAAGAAGCCTTTTTTAAAGACAAATGCAGAAGAGAGTGCATCGGTCATGGAAGTTGTAGCTTGTTTTACTTCTTCCATGAAAGGTGAGGAAAGTTGAACATTTAAATTAAAGACTTTGGAAGGCAGCACTGTGATGTTGGTATTGATCTTTTCAGCTGCTTCTCCATAATCAGAGCATTGGAATAAAGCATCAGCTCTACCATTTTGAGATCCTGGTTTATATGTAATAGTGAAGTTATACTCAAGGAGGATGGCATGCCATCTGGCTTGTTGAGCAGAGAGATCTTGTGGTTTTTTTCAGAATTCCAGATTCTTATGATTTGTCCAGATTTCAAAATAAGAAAGACCTATTAAATAATGATGCCATTCTTGCAATGCTCGAATGATAGCCAATAGTTCTTTATTATAAATAGAATAGTTTCATTCCTCTTTTGAGAATGAATATGAATAAAATGCATAAGATCTCCAGAGACTATCTTCGCATTGTTGAGAAAGAACAGCTCCTATGGCTAAATCTGAAGCATCTGCTTCAATTCTCATGGATCTCAAGGTGTCTGAAAACACAAGGAGTGGAGCTGATGTAAAGCATGCTTTGAGCATGTTGAATGCTCATTGTTGGTCCTCTTTCCACTGAAAGAGTTGATCTTTTTTTGTAAGAGATGTAAGTGGCTTAGACATTTCTGCAAAGTTGTTGATGAAATGCCTGTAATAGTTGCACAAACCCAGGAATGACTGAACATCTTTGAGATGCTGAGGAATTGGCCAGTCAAGTATTGCCTGTACTTTGTTTTGTTGCATTTCAATGCCTTCTTTAGAAATGACCATGCCTAAAAAATCCACTTTTGATTGCAAGAAATAACATTTAGAGGGTTTTGCATACAGGTCATTGTCTTGTAATTGTTGAAGAACTTCATGAACTATTGCTTCATGTTGCTCTTTTGTCTTGTTCCTGATGAATATGTTCACATTGTTAAGGTATATGAGAATGCAAACCCACATATCATGGTATATGTCATTCATCATCTGTTGGAAAGTGGCCGGCAAATTGGTCATACCAAAGTATATCACCAGGGGTTCGTAAAATTCTTCTGGTGTAACAAATGCACCTTTCCACTTGTCTTCTTCTTTGATGCGAACATTATTGTAACCCCATCATAAATCAAAGGTTGTAAACATATCAGCTCCTTTGAGCCAATCAATGAGAGTTGAAATGAGTGGCAATGGATATGCGTTTTTGATAGTTCCTTCATTAAGATAATGGTAATCCATGACCATTCATTTCTTTCCATCTTTCTTGGGTATAAAGAAGACAGGTGCAGTCTGAGGGGATTTAGAGGGTCATATATAGCTCTTTTTGAGTTTCTTTTCTAAGAATGTACAAACTTCTTCCTGTTTGACTTCTGATAGAGGAATGACATGACCTTTCTTTGGCACAAAGTCTGGCTTAAGATCTATACTGTAATCCCAAGGCTTTTGTTCAGGCATGCATGTGGATTTAGATTTGGAGAAGACATCAAGGAAATCATAATAAGCTTCCAGTACAGCTTTCTTTAATTCAATCTCTTCTTCTTTGGAAATAGCCTGAATGGTAGTAGTCATCAATTTGTATTGTTGACAATGAGGCATACAACGAGGAAATTGGATGGTTTTATGCACCCAGTCGATATCTGGATTATGTCTTGATAACCAGTTGTAACCAATTATGAGTTGGTGAGTGCCTAAAGTTAATATTAGAGCATCCAGCATTTCAGTGTGCCCCTATAAAGTTATAGCTATGGTGATATAATAGCACAAAGTTCCTTGTGTATTTATTGAACCATCTGCATTGATAGCTTTGAGAGGTCTTGCTAAAGGTTTTCTTTCTAGTTGATATTGATCAATGACTTATGAATCAATAAACATATTGCAAGCTCCGGAATCTAACAAAGCCTTTAATGCTACTAAATAATCTTGTCCTTGATAAACAAAGTTGATATTGCATGGTATGTTAAACTCTCCATGATGAGCAAGGGTTTTGCTATTTTCTGTAGGGGGTTTATAAGTTAAGAAAGCAATGTGAACTGACCTTATAAAGGAATTAAGCACACTATCTTTCTTTTCTGGTGCCATGCTCATTGGAGATGCCTTTATGGAAATGCCAAAAGCACATTTGATTGCATTGTCCAGTTCAAAACTATTGAAGTCTAAAGTTATATTAGTAGAAACAGCCTGTGGTAATGTAATTGTTCTTCGATCAAAGTTACCCCTTTCAACCTTGGTCTGCTTTAATTTAAAGACACGTTAGCTGCTTGTTTTGCCTTTTCCTCACTAGCAATTCTATCATGCCAATAGGCTTCTGCTTTCTCTATCATATATTGTGCATGCATGGCCATAATCTGTGGGAAGGATACAGTGTGAGCTGCTACTGCAGCAGAGTCCCTCATATCATATAATTGTGCTGTGTGCCAGCCATTCGTGTTGGGTTGTGGGGAAAATTCAGTTCCCATCATGTAGTTTTGTACATATTCTTGAGGAGGTATGTATTCTCCCCATTAATTATACATCCCTTGTTGATGTACTGGGAAATGTTAAGGAAGTTTACAGTCTCTGGCAATGTGCCCTAGACCATTGCAGTTATAACACTGCACATTTGGGTTGGTTGGATTTTTAGATGGAAATCTTTGAGAATCCCTATTGTTAACAGGTCTGGTTTGTTGTGCACCAATATCCATAGATGCTCCTCTACCAGGTTGAGTTTCTACTGCAGTAAACTTGGAGTTAGCAGCTGGGGGACGAGCTGCTGAATTATATAATCAAGATGTGAAGGAGGGACAGGTATCAGGAGTGAACTGTGGACATTGGGCAATTTGTGGAGGTCTGAATGTGTTAAAACTTCTGTACTCTTCTTTTTCCTTTTTGAACACTAGACCTACTTTCTTCACCAGTTTTTTGAATTCATTGTAATCTGCATCTGAGTTCTGCAAATTTACTTGGTGATAGATAGGACGATCAACTAGTCATTTCAGAAGTGTTAACATGTGATTGTCTGAGATCTCTGCTTCTTTAGCCAATAGCTTGAAGCAACTAAGCCATTTAAAGATATTGTGACCTCCTTGGGTTAAATGTTTCAACTTGGAAAGTTATTCATGGGCTAGAGTGTCGATTTGGAAATATTTATTGAACTCCCTTTTTAGTCCCTTCATGGTGGGCCATGCTAGGTCACCATGTTTGATTCCCATTATCAGATTGCCATTCTTGTCCAACCTCGGTTTCTTTTTCAAGATTTCATATTCTTCTAATTTAAGACGAGTGAAGAGTTGAGCCTTATTTCCTTCCAGTCTAGATAAAACTGCTATGACACAGAGCTTGTTGCTGTTTCATGTCTGCATGCTTTACCATAAGTCAATCTTTGTCATCCAGAGTTTGAATGTATTACATTTTCCATTCCAGTTTTCTGGGTCAGCAATTTTCTTGGTTACGTCCTTGGACATACTGTTGCTATTCATAGTGGCTGTGATAGCTATGAGTTGTGAGAGGATGTCAATAAGCTATTGTTCTGTGGACATCTTGGGTGGAGGTATGTCTTGATAGATTAATTGTTCTAGTTCTACCACGGATGGAGTGGGAGAGTTAGATCGATCTTGATCGTATCCCTCGAAGTTATGAAATTGGGAAAAAGAAGATGTTGTTATTGCTTAACAAGATTGCCTAAACCTATCTTTCAAGATCTACTTGATCTGAGGTATGTTATGGTTGTGAAGTTGGTATGATTTACAAGAAGGATACTGTTTCTTTGCTTTTAATGTCTCAATCTTGTGTCGGAGTTTGTTCTTCTTCTCTTTTAAGGCCTTAACTGCCAACAATTGGATCTCGAGGTTGATTACAGTATCAGCTAGACATGCTTTCTCTCATTCCACAAAAAATGTGAATGCTGCTTGCCTGAATCATGTTTCTTGCACCCACCTAATCCACTGGTGGTGCTCTGCAGGTTCCTCTAAACATAATCAGCAGATTTGCTCTTTGTCTGCAGGATGCAGATCTTCTTTGTTCCCTAAATAGTCCTCTATTTCAGAGGTAGCCCGATGTGAATATTGCAATGGCAGTGGAGATGGAAGTTGTCGATCAAGAAGATCAGCATATTGATCTAGTAACTCCCAACCGATCTGTTGTGTAGGATGGTCGTTTGGGTCAGTTTCGAAGGCTGAATCCCTATAAAACCATGGCAACAGGGGATGCAGGGTAGGAGTCCTAATACAGAGATCTGGATCTTGGAAGAACAGTGGTGAGATTTGGTGAGAGTCCACTAAATTAGTAGAGACCAGGCAAGGTAAACAAGCCTAATCCAAGTGATATGAACTGGAACTATACTCTTAGGATTAATCCCTTAAGTGGTCTTGAACAGAGTTTCAATGGTACAATGGTAAAGAAGATAGTAGGAGGGTAACCCTTAGGACTCACTTTTTATGAAAGGACAATTATCCAAATGGATTAGGCTGAGGGATGACAGCCAAAGACAGTCCCTTTATATAAGTACATGAAGTGTGCATGGACCAAGTGATGTCATAGATAAGGTGTGAAAAGGAAGCACACCATGAGGATATCAAATGGAAGAGAAGCAATGGGGATCAAAAAGAAGAGAAGAGAAGAGACAGAAATGAAAAGAAGTCTCTTATGAGACAGAAATGAAAAAATAAGGGCCTGAACCTCAACATGAGATTTCCTGCAGGCATGACATCAGTGATGACATCATAGGTCTAGACTGATCATGTAATCAGTCAGGTGACAAGTCATGTGACCTAGTCATGTGATGCTAGAAGATAAGATAAGATAATGAAAAGAAAAAGAATTGTACAAGTTCAAAGCCAAGTTTATAACACTACTCTTGCAAGTCCTTGATAACTGTAGTACTCTTGCAACTAGGTTCTGTCTTCCTCCTAATACTAATATCCTATGGTACTAGCATAATTGTAGTTGGCTTTTGGGGCAATGGTTTCAAGCCTTGGGTAATCACATGACTATTCTCCAGATTGTCATCCTTATAAGCAAAGATAGTGCCACCATAAACTGTGAGTATATTCAATAACCTCAATAGTGTTCCAGCTAGGACAATGATGTCACTAGTGGCTTAAGTTATCATATCAGATCTAGAATATAATAAGATCAGCATGGCAATGATAGCCTCTCATGGTTGCAGGTATAACATTAGTAACTGGAATGATGAATGGTTACATTACATGATCTTTAGTAGTTTCTGATACAAGATTCTTCCAATGAATGTCTTCCATTCTTCTAGATACTGGGTTCTGTACTAGCACTTGAATGAGCTTGCTGACTGGCCATACATTGGCAGTTCAGTATTGTTAGGACAGTATGATGAAACAATGGTAAAGGAGAAAGGTTTGGCTTTATCTCCAGATGTGCCTTACTCCTAGGGATCCAATGAAGAACTGGTAGGTGAATAGCTGTCCCTTAATTGAGTTAACATTACTAGGCCACCACTAAGAGCAGGGTAGGAGAGGTAACAAGTGGATTAGGCTAGAGGAACAGCCCTTGTCATAACCTCTTTATATACAATACAAGAGTGAGCACAGACCAAGCTGTGTCTCAGGTCTAGGGTATATGCTACTAATGCTATAGGCTAGTAAGATAAAGGGTAATGTTCATGAGGCAAAGGTTAGGCATTCATATGGTGGAGAAATAGAAGAGCAGATATGAATGCAGAGATGTAATATAAAATGGAAGATTGATCATCAAGATGTGAATGATCAAGGAAGGGATCATGGCAGAGATCCATCTAGGATCTTGCAGGGTTCATGATCAAGATGCAATCTTGATAATGATCATATCAATCGAAGGGAATGATGGAGATGAGAGAGATGAGGTGATTATGATCAGAATGAAAGAGTGATCAGTGTGAGTTTGTAAAGAGTGAAGGGAGAGGAAGTGATGATGTGAAGATGTGACAGGGTGAAGATGTGAAAGTGTGAAGGAACAGATGAGGTCATGTGATTAGGGATTGGTCATGAAGAAGTACTTATGCAATGCATATGTGCAGTTATAGTACTAAGTATCATACACAATTTGTAACAATCGGTAACCTGTATTGTTCAACAACACATTGGTCAATGAATGTATTACAAGCCCCTGAGTCAAGGAAAGCTTTCAACTCAACCAAGCAATTGTTGTTTTTGTATTTTACATTTATTTGACATGGGATGTTGAATTCACCATGATGGGAAAGAGAGCTAGGGGGTTTATAAGTTATAGAATGAACTTTTACTCACCTTAGTAGGGAATTAAGCACACTATATTTAATATTCAGTGCTGCACTTGAATGAGATACCCTAATGGATACACCAAAAGCAGCTTTGATTGGTGAGTCCAGCTTAAAACTATCAAATACATTAGTAGTAGAAGGAGTTAAGCTAGGATTGTCAGATGAATGTGAAACAGTAGATAAAAGTCCTTGACCACTGGCACCCCTATTACCATTGGTCTTGCTTAGTTTAAAGAGATATTGTTGGCTGCTCCAGCATGTGCTTCTGCAGTGAACTTATCTTTATAATATGTCTCAGCTTCTTCAGTCATGTAAACCACATGGGCAGACATGCTGGACTGGTTGGGAGTTTGAGAGTAGGAGGGGCCAGCCTAAGGAATGGTGGCTTGTTGCATGACTTGGTATGAATCACGCATGTTTTCTAGTTGGGCTGAATACCAACTATTCTCATCTGGTTCTTGAGAAAATTCAGTTCCTACCATTTGTGTGATTACATATTCCTGTTCTACAGGAGGAGAGTGGTAGAAGGATGGCTGTCCCCATTGATCATACATTACTTGTTGGTGTACAAACTGTCTTGGGTTAGTAGGGTGGTTGACATGTATGTGACCAGATTTGCCACACCTGTAACAAAGACATGGAGGCACAAATTGATTGTTAATGGAGGGTGGATGATTTGCAGGAGTGGTCTGCTGGATACTAATGTCCATGGGAGCACCATGACCTGGCTGAGTACCAGTTGCAGTGAAATGAGAAGGCAGGGGACCATGCGGTGCAGAGTAAGATTGATTAGAAGACCAGAGTCTAGGCTATGGTTGTTGCAAGATACATGGGAGTGGTCCTCTATTTTAAGGCAAGAAAGAAGCAAAGCTACCTCTTTCCTCCCTTTCCTTTTCAAAGGACATTTCTACCTCCTGTATTTTTGTGCACCATTTCTCCCAAGTTGCATTGTGTTTTCACAAATTTACTTGGTGGTAAATAGGATGATCAACCAATCATTTTAGTAAGATAAG
>JBBPJS010000357.1:0-14396 GCA_038088835.1 Singerocomus rubriflavus
GTCGCACTTTCAGGTACTCGAATGTCGAAAGAGTTTGAATATGCAGGGAACTCGACGTGAATGACCACAGTGGGGATGGACATGGTGGCGACCGTCGCTGACTGAGTGAGCTTAATGTATACGTGGAGGTCACGTGCAAGTCAGCCCCTGTATCATACGATTCTACAACGCAGGTACGTGCAGTGTACGACCCTCTTTAGAGCTCTTGTACACTAGCTCGATCATCTCAATGACCTGTGTAGCCTCTGCCCATTTAACTTGCAACTCCTCGTTGTCTCGGATAGCTCCTGCCAAGTTTCTAAATAGACCAGTATATTGCCCTGGTGCTTCCGAGGGCCAGCTTGATGATAATTCAGTTCAGTATCCGGTACACTGCAGTAAGAAGTTCTCTTACATGGATTTTATAATAGTCGTATTGTCCGGTGCGATGTTTTCGACAGTGCCATAAATTTCTGGGGATTCCTGGCCATATCCAGGCGCAAAAATGCTACTCACGTTGGGCATAGCCTTGAGTTGTTCTTCCTGCGTGTCCAGACCGTACTTTGTAAATACCCCTTTGGTTCCACGAACTACATAGCGTAGCTGCGGCGTCTTCGCGGATAAGACGTGGGAACGAAGCAACACCGTGAACGGGTTGCGCAAGGGACTTCTGATGTCGTAGTGCAAGTAGATCGTAAACTGTAGTTACATACCCATTCAAGACGTATTCATTGGAAATGGTAGAGATCGTGCGCACAATATCGTCGACTTCGGGTCGAGTAACACCGCGTACATTTTGTGTGAACGCAGTGATTTTGGCCGGTCGACCGAAGAGCTTCAGAGCTTGATCCAAGAGGTGCGATCCAAGATCATAAACAGCACTAGCGCCGTCCTTCCACGACGCCCTGATACTCGGCCGGTATCGATCATAGCTAAAACTCACTTGTCAGCGACCTGACTGCCGAACTCTCTGGAATAGTGTTCACTGGGATTCGAATTCTACAAGGTTCCCAAGATGCTGGGGAGCCGAGGGAGGGAGTGCAAGGAGTCGTTGAAGAGCAAGGTGATCGGAATCCCACCGCCTGTTCTGATATCCATAAAGAACAAGTCCCCTTGATTTCGCTATTGCACCCAGCTCCCTGGCCTGGGCTACAGTCTCGGTGACGGGTTTGTCAACGAGCACTATCGTGGTTTCTGGTGACTTTGGAAACAGGCACGGGGAGAAGGTATGCATACCGTGCTTGCCAGCTTCCAAGGCAGCCTTTGCAAAGGAATAATGAGTATCGTTGGGGGTACCAACAATCACTAGCTCAATTTCTTTGTCACCGATCACATCTTCGATCGTCCTGTATATCTTGGTTTCGACACCAAAACGTTCCTTGACTTTACCTCCGGGGGATTGCGGATTACGTTCCAGTACCGCATGAAGAGTGAATAGTTCGGGGAGAGCAAGGATAAAGGGGACATGAAAGGTTAGGCCTGCGAGGCCGACACCAAGAACACAGACCTTGATTGACGCCATAGATGGGCTTGATGCTACAAGCGAGAGCTCTGTGACAAGCTCCTCCTCGTCGCATTTATATAGACCTCTACGCGGGCCGACTTCCCGGACCGGAGCCCGGTATTTGCCACGTGACCTCGTGTTGAACAACAAGCAAGCGTTTTTGAGCCAGTTATTATCGACCCCTGTAAAGTCCTCATGTGGTGGTCATTTTCACTTCCTCTCCTGCTTGCTGGGCATGTATTTGCCCAGTTGCCCCTCCCGCAACCTCCTTTCATACCCCCAAACGCCTCAGCCGGCGCAGTCTCCACCTCTGGTGGTACCATCCCAAATTCCCAATGGTCATCGCTACTTGGCGATCTTCTCTACTTTTACGAAGCGCAGCGCAGCGGAAAACTCCCTGCGACAAACCGTGTTAGCTGGCGGAATGACAGTGCCCTCTCCGATGGCCAAGATGTCCAACTCGACTTGACAGGAGGGTATTATGATGCAGGAGGTATTGTCTGAACCAGACAGGAGGCAGGCCCACACCTAATTTATGATTATAGATTACATCAAATGTACATTCCCATTGGTCAGCATATTTCCGTCCTGCGTTGATCCCTTTGTTTATCCATGGCTAGTCTTTTACGCTCATGTCAATATGTTGGGGAGCAACAGATTTTGGAAAGGGTAAGGCTCGAGCTTCTCAGACGAACGGATTATCTCAATTTCACACTGCTTGGCGCAGGCTATGACCTAGCAAATCAAACGCCGTACCTTGATGCTATGTTACGATGGGGCCTAGATTGGCTCGTGAAGGTGAGCTTGCTATCCTCTTGTTTCTTGAGCACCCTCGCTTATATATTCGAAGGCGCATCCAAAAAACAATACTCTCTTTGTCCAGATCTCTGACGGTATTCTCTATTTTCTTGTCTTGTTTTCGTCATCTGCTCATTTGAAATGTCTAGTTGGTGTAGACAACGATTATTGGGGAGGCGACCAGACCATACCTGGTCCACGAAAATCGTATCAAATCAACAGCACTAGGTAAGATACTATGTGAAAGTTGGCCCTCCATCCGACCTGATTTTCTCCAGCCCCGGAACCGATGCTGCCGCCGGTGCGGCGGCGGCTTTTGCGGCTTGCTCTAATCTCTACCAGAATCGTGTCTTCTCAGCTTCCTACCCAGGACCAGCCACACTTCAGAACTCTACGTATGCATCATCGCTTTTACAGCACGCACAAGCACTATATACTTTTGCTACGAGCACTCGCAAGACTGAGTATCAGGATTCTGTCCCTGAAGTCGGCGCTGCGTACCCATCCTCGGGATATGGCGACGAGCTTGCTATAGCGGCGCTATTCCTTTCTTGGGCGACGAACTCTTCCTCACTATATGAAGACGCACAATCTTACTACTCACAGTACAATCTCTCTGATTACAAAGGTGCCTTCAACTGGAATACAAAAACCCCTGCAATTCCTATATTATCTGCACAGATTGCACAAGCAAATCCTGCTTTTGGTAACTTCTCCACTTGGCAAGCCCAGGCTGAGACGTACTTCGATGGAGTCGTATACGGAGGTGGAGATGGGTATACCACCACCGGTATAGTATCGTAACTTATACTTGGCCGACGTCTCATCAGTCGACAGGTGGTCTTCTGTACTACCCAGGAGATTCTAACGAAGCTAGCCTCAACCCTGCACTCAACGCGGCTATGCTCCTGAACCGATACATCCCACTTGCCTCCACACAAACGAAGAAGCAAGACTACTACGTAAATACCCATCGCTTCCCCCCAATATCTCTGATTAACTGCGAAACTATTAGTACTTTGCCAAGAGCCAAGTAAAGTACACTCTTGGCAATAACCCTATGTCCGGTAGGTGGTTTGTTCCAGCCACTTGAGCAGTGTATCCTTGATGTATTCGTGTCATTTACAGTTCCGTACATCGTCGGTGTCAACCCTAATTCACCGCAGAACCCGCATTCGGCGATGGCAAGCGGTGGAAATAACAGTAGCGATATCAACAATGTTCCTCCTCAGGAAGCTTATGTATTATATGGTGCTGTTATTGGTGGGCCAGACAAGTACGACCGTTACTTTGACATCCGCAACGACTGGCCAGAGTCCGAGGTTCGTGGGTATAGATTGGCGACGTGTCGATACTCATCCGATTGCAGCCTGCCTTGGATTACAATGCCCCTATGTTGACCCTTGCCGCCATGCATATTCTCAACGATACTTCCGATCCATACTATACATCTTTGCAAGCTGGTGCTTATCAATCCAAACGGCCTCGGGGTGTGCCATGTGACGCAGCATACCCACAGGGTTGTGGTGGCCCGCGACTCAGTCAGGCCGGACAGATCGTAATGGGTACTGTCGTTGGCCTTGCAGGTGTTACTATCTTTTCGTTGGTTGGGTGGTGGGGATGGTTAGTATATCGCGGACAGTATGATCCATTCTATTAGCAGTACTTTGCACGAAAACTTATCTTGTTAATGATGTGGAATTACTTAATGGAATATGGTCGATTTTCCTTTCACTCTTGTTCCAAGTTTGAGATATCGAGAATATATCATGTGGACTGAGGAGCAAGGCTAAACAACACAACAACACATTCTACCGACGGCTCCGACTCTGCATTAAGAAACAATCTATTCGCTGATACGCTGAAGCAAGTTCCTTCAAACACTGACTCAATAGACCTAGTGAACAGATATAAGCAAATGGTCACAAACAGACAATAGTAACGTTACCTCGAGCACATAGCGTTCCTCTTCCTTCAAGGACTCAAGGAACTGACCCGCCGATTCCCTTGTCATGTTCTCATTCTTCACTAATGCACCGACCAAAGCCTCGTAGACGTCTGGCACAGGCCAAGTGGGTCCACAGAGATAAAAGACGCCAGCTTGGTTCTTCAGCATGTCGGCCAGTATTGGGGCGTCTTCCAACATCTTGTGTTGGATATAGACCTTCTTTGGGCCATCACGGGAAAAGGCAAGACCGGCCTTGGTGATAACCTCGTCGAGGATAAAGGCCTCTATCTCCTCGCCGTAAAGGAATTCTTGATGCTGGTGACGAGAACCAAAGTAGTAAAATGTGGGACCGACTTTGATGCCTTGCTCTGAGAGCCATGCACGATGCTGGAGGAATGCACGGAACGGTGCAGCACCTGTACCGAGACCAGCCATGATAATAGGTTGGCTATCGTCAGGGGGTAACTATCACGAACGTGAGCAGTGGAAAAGCGGAAATATCAAAGTGTTCGCACCTTCATGACGCTAGGTTTGATGGAGACCGTCACCTTTTGCCCAATCTGGAGACCGGCAAGGTATCTGGTGCATTGACCGTAACGACGGCCCCCTGCCATCCCATTTAGTGTCTTTCAACGACAAAGGAAGGAAACCACTCACCATCTGGAGCTGTCCACTCGACCGTGACGACCAACAAATCCACGCGGTTACCAACGACGCTCTGCGCGCTTGCTATACTGTAGTGCCTAGGCTTGATGTCTCCAATTATCTCACACAATGTCCCAATGCCCGGCCTGGCACTGGGATATCGCTGAAGAACTTGCGCAAAGGTGACCGTATCTTTCTCGTTAAACTTCTTGAATGTCGCCGAGCCTTCTGGAGAACCAATAAACTGCAAGGCCAATTTCTCCACAAGCTTAGTAGCATATGGCGCGAGGTCGGTATAGAATGACTTGGGTGGTTCCCCGAAAATATCGATTTGTTGTTGAAGAGCCTGGAATATGGTACGACTGTGCATCTTCTCTTCACCAGGGACTGGGATGGTAATCACCCGATTGGGATCAACACCATACCATGCACAGAAGTCCAGTACTTCTTCTGTATCATTCCAGCCGTGCACCCCAAGCGCCTCTCCGATGGCATACTTGAGACCTGTACCTTCAGTGTCGAACTCGAGGTGGAACACGTTGCGGTCATAATCGAGCGGAGTGAGACGGCGATTCACAGTACATGTCACCAAATAAGTGCGTTCTGCGAGTTCGGGGTGGAGGGATGGAATCTGCGGAAACTCTTCGGTTTCTGGCGGGGTAGGAACAAGCGGAGTGAAAACCGAAGGGAACAAGAGGTGTTTGGCAGCCTCATGCCAGGATGTCACCTTTGAACCATTGTACACGGTTTGTCCCGAACCTGTATCAACCGCGACGGTGTTGAAGTCGAAGCGCTTGAGTGGGGGAGTATTTGTGGCCGTATCCAGTTGCACTGAGGGAACTTGACCCAGAGGCAACTCAATCTGAATGAGCGATTCCCAGGTACGCGCATGAATCTCGGAGAAAAGGTCATCACGTAAGACACCGGGAACCAACCCCCGGGCCAACTTGAGAACGACAGCTTGGCTGGACGCCTTCCCCAGATACAACCTTAGGAACGCGAGATAAATGACCACGTCTGCTGCGGTCTCTTGAGTGGCGGTATTTCTGCAAAGTTCTGATGCAACCAGCTTTGCATCAATGGTATACAGCCTCAACCCTCGTTGCAGGATCAGTGCCAGTACTTGAGCGGGAAGGTTTTCTAACAATTCAGCGTTCGACCAAGAAGTGACGACAAGGACCGCCGATTTCGGTTTAGCACAGTCGAGAACGGAATGAGACCTGAGCAGCTGGGACTCGATAATGCACGTAAAGTCTGTCACACCATTGCCACTGAATGGCAATGCCAGTGAGACTGGCAGGAAATCCTTGTCGCTCTTATTCTGAGAGAGGACGATGCGATCTGCGGTCATCCCGCCTGCCTTGCTGAAGACGTCATGGTCAGTCAGCCGACGCATAGAAATCCCGTGGGAGAATGTGTCGGCAATGAGCTGATGGAAGACGGTGAGATGATGCGATGGGGTGCTGAGGAACACCAGTTTCGTCCCCGTGTTTTCAGGGCTAAGATCTGCAAAAGAGTGGCCACAGAATGAGGCCAGATGGGAGCGGAACAGAGCCGGGTCAGAAATAAATTCCTGCTCTTTCTCTGGAGTCACTCGCTGAGCGCGGATCATGAGCCCGGAGTGAGTGGGGTCATATAGAGATGCAAAGACGTCAGCAAAAAGGGGGCCTCGGATGGTTTCATGAGGTACGTCGTCAAAGACATAGATATCTTCCGCAGTAGAAGGGATGACTTTCTGAAGTTCATCGGCCCCCCACGGACGAAGGACTCTAACGATCACGGCTGCTACTCCCGTAGCGCTTGATACTAAAGCTTTAGCAATAAGACCGAGCTGGCTGTTCAGAAGCACAAAGACGGTGCGCGCGTTCCGATCGCCGACGAATTCAAAAGGCGCATAACCGACCGTGCGGACTGCCTCCAATACGGGCAAGCCGGAAACATCCTTTGCATGAGTTGATGCAAAGTTGTGACCGATTTCACGAGCGGCGCTATGATGATCAAAGATGTGCACTACGTGCCAGTCCTTGAGCTTGTACGCAAGCAGCGCAAAGTCGACTGATTCTTGTGGGGTCGCAGAGAGTATGACTGCGAGGGACTCGGGAAGGATGCTGAGCGACGTAGACAACGAGGCGAGTGTGGGTGAAAGTGCGAACGTGTCTCCTACGGGAGTGGCCGCAGGAACCTGGATGACCAACCTGCTTCGAGAAGAAGCGGGGGGCAAATGGACGAGGGAAGCCGACATGGCAGACAAGCCGAGCGGAGTAGTGTAGGTGGTCAGGATGGAGCCACTAATGGCATCCTGACTGGTGCCCTGGGACAAGCGGCCGACGAGACCGAGGCCAGCGCCTGCCCTAGTCTGAAGAGGGATTACAGGGGCAGAGTGGGCAAGAGATGTAGCCCAAGACTTTGTGAGTGTCCCAAAGCCAATCTGTTCGGCGACGTCATAGACATAGACTGCAGAGCTGACTGCATTGCGGGAGACGAAGAACTCGATGAGGTCTGCAGCGCAGCTTGCGCGGGAGGGACTGCCAGGGAGAAGGAGCAGTGATTTGGGATCGTCGGAGAGGGTGACGAGAGTAGGAGACGAAGTCGTGGTTGGTGTGGACGAACCTGTGGTCATGGAGGGTTGTTCTGAGGAAAAGTATGTCTTGCATAGACGCCGTACTTAAAAGGCGCGGACTCGG
This sequence comes from Singerocomus rubriflavus, assembly GCA_038088835.1. Taxonomy (NCBI): domain Eukaryota; kingdom Fungi; phylum Basidiomycota; class Agaricomycetes; order Boletales; family Boletaceae; genus Singerocomus; species Singerocomus rubriflavus. The sequence continues at coordinate 7,559 of JBBPJS010000357.1, forward strand.
TGTGGGATTGGATTGTGTCATGGTCGTGCAATATCGGATCACGTGTTGACGGAACGGAAAGACACAAGACACAGTTTCGGCCGCCGTGTGTTTCACCCCTGCGAGTGCGACCACCCCGCCGAGCGTCCAAAAGTCTTATTTCGGTCGCGGGACACGCCATGGAAACACCACAAGGTCCACATCGACGCATCAGTGTTCTGTTATATACACCCGTACAATGCAACATCGTGTCATCGCTGTCGTCTAGTTCCTGGTGTGCGTGGTCATACCCACAGTCGAACGACCAGACTATTCCATTCCCACCCTACTCTCGCACTGTATTGAACAGCCGGTCACCCTGTGTCGACGACATCAACGAGGTTCAATTCAGCACCGCACGTCACTCACAGTGTCACCGAGACCGGGCGAGATCAGTCCGTCGTGCGTCAACTTTGGGTCCACGGCAGCGACCCAGATCTGGTATAAACACTTTAGCCGACTAGCTGGGGACGACGCGTGAACGGATTGTCACCTCAAGGTCCGGATAACTGTCCTCGATGCGCTTGAGGCCTAGCTCTGAACCGAGAACGACAAGTAGCTTTATCCTGCTCACTGTTCTGCGTGACTTCCAGGGCAGGGACCACAACACGACTACTCACGAGAGATGCCCCAGTCAAGCAACATGGACAGGGCAGCACATGCAGTCCCACCCGTGGCAACGAGCGGGTCAAGGAGAAAGACTGCATCAACTGGCGGGACAGATGGCAGTTTGGAATAATCTACCAATCTAACCTTAGCATTCATGCAGGTCTACAATGAGGTCATACGCACATTCCACCGGTTGCAGGCTAACTTTCTCCCGGAACAGGCCGAGGTGATAGACTGGCGCTGTACTGACCGTCCGTGAATAGATGCCAGTGATAAAGTGACCTGTAGGTTCACATACGGAAAAAGCTTCAAAAGCGCATCAACCATGCCCAGGCCCGCCCTGAGAATGGGCGTCAACCCAATTCGTGGTTTGATGGCGGTCCCCGTAAAGGGTGCGACGGGTGTATGCTATCGGTGGCCATGAGCACTGTGGGTACACATGGCGGCCGGAACCACACGCACTCCAAGGAATGGCTCTTCCTCAAGATCCCTTGAGGCCTCCACCCCTAAAATAAAGCTAATGTCGTGGATACCCTGCACGTGGTTGAGCCGACACCACGCCCGTGATGGAACAACGCACCTCACGGAAATCCTTGGAGCTGGTCGTCGCCAACCGCAGTTGGGACAGTCGCGCATTAACAATAGGATGCGATAGAACGTGTCGTTTTCCTGGCATCACGAGATAAGACAAGAGACCTATTATTGCAATTGCCAAGGACCCCAAGCTAGTAGTACAACCACGCAACGTGCATTCCCATATGGGGCAACATCTCCTCATCCCTCAACGTCTCTTATATTCGCAGGACTTGAGAACGCGACCACAAGACATGAGCACTGCCCACTCCTGCTCCGAGATCATTGGTCTCGCTACCTTTTTGAAATCAAACAGCGTAAAGTGGCTGTTGCAATCATCCTGTGAATTGTGTCACCCGCTGACAATCGTTGCTGGGAAAACCACCACCTTCTTCTGAAGCTTGAAACCAATGGACCTGACCAACGAGACGAAATCATCCACGCTCGTGAAACGACTTGCAACTTCGGCGATCATTAACTCACCCCTGTCGGTTTTATAAGCGTTTCAGCATAGTCAGGCCATGCGAGGCTACACACCCAGGTCGAAGGATTCTCCAAGCCTCGCGTATGCATCGTGGCCAGTTAGTACTCATGAGGCTCAGTGCACAAACGACGACGTCTACGACCTGAGCCTCCCCCTGGATGGATTCTGTAGACTGTGGCTCGGAACCTGGCAACGGCACTTGAGAACAGATATCCGCTTTGGTTACATAGGACCCATCAGAAACAAGATCAAATGATAAAACGATGAGGTTCTTCGCGAGCAGTGTCCGGGCAAGTACAGCATCCCCACATCCCAAGTCTGCGACGACCGTCTTGGTGGGGTATGACGATAATTTCGACACGTAATACGAGACTGGATTCGATGGCCAAGACTGCACTTGACGTCTGAAGCCGACGTGATACTGCATCCAAGTAAGCTCGCGACAAGGCCATGCTGGTCGTTCACACTGACGTCCTCGAAAATTCTGGGATCTTCCTTGATCATCTTGACTGCTTCAAGACTGCTCGACTTGTACAACGCTTCGTTCAACAGTCTAGGTCATTGCACAGGTCAACCTAGAGGATCTTTGCGGAGGCAAGGACAAACCTGAAGCGAGCCCCATCCAGACTCTTCTTCAAATTTTGCTGAAGTGGAGTCAGACCATCCATGTCCTGAGTAGCAGAATGTTCAGACACATTCGTGGGCTGAACCACATGCTTGGCGTTTTTGGTCTTTGGCTTCTTTCTTGCCAAGATAGTTTTGTTGGAAATGGTGGACGAGTCCACCAAAGGAACTGCCAGTCGGCTATGGGACTTTCCTGGGGGATGAAGGTCCTCTCCACGCTGAACACGACCGGAACTCTGCGATGTAGGCTTTCTCTTTTTCTTTTTTTTCGACGACCCGTTGCCTGCGTCGTCACCAGAGGGAACGGTCCCTCCCAAAGTGCTTATTAGTTTGTCAAGGTTGACCTGGGCGTTGCGGAGTAGGTCCTGCTCTTCCGAGCTGGCAATGCGTTTGCGCTTCTTTGACTGGCGCAGAGTAGAGATTGGAGGAGACGGGACAGACCAGCCAGGAACGTCGAACAGGGCTGGCATTATGAATGTAGTTTGGTCCAAGCGACGATTCCGAGTCCGCGACCCTTGCAACTCTACCTACTCCAGTTTGTGAGCACCCACAAGAAAACCCTTGCCGTTTCTCCACGATGGAACGCCAACGTGGATGTCGCGTTTTCACAGCACGTCCAATGCTTGCGTGAGTCAGTCCGAGTACACGCCTCATTAGGCTCTCCTATCAGTGCACCATACATCGTGCTAGGCAGGTATAAAGAGACTTTTGTCCCAGGTTTAGGCGCCTGTCGCTCTCTTTTCTTTAACCTCCTGGTCGTTGTCTCTATCCTCTATCCAAAGCAATGAGCGGAGCGGGGAGCAAGGAATCTACACTTCCCCTGGCAAGTTCAGAACGGAAGACACACAAAATGGGCAAGTCCCAAATGCCATCCAGCTTGTTATCCCAGTCCACTCTCCGTTCTGCGTTGGATTCTCATCAGCATCCACTCAATTCGCATCTCTCTCAGGTATTCGCACATCGACACGACCAACCACGCGTCTCTGACTCAATTGCAGCATAGGACTTCCTCCTCGATATCCTCGGCTGGTGGTTATAGCAGGGATCCGAGCCCTGGACTCAACAAAAGTCTACCTCCTCGGTCCAGCGCAGCAACGGTGGACAATTTTCTTCATCTTCGCCTTTTTATATCACTGAGTCGATCCAGCCGTCGGTCTCTTCCACAAATTCAACGACAGCCATAGACATGGCCATTGCAAAGGGCACTGCACAGTATCCCGCATCCTGCGTATGTTCGTTTGTTGTCGACTACGACCTACTTGCTGACAAGTTCGAACGACGTCTCCTCGCTTTGGTCACGTTTATCCTAGAATGTGGAAAACAATGAAAACGGCATTGCATCCTCTCTATCACAGCCAGAACTAGGTTCTGCCTACGTGTGTATCGGAAACATTTATTTTTACGCGTCTCTTTGACATTCCCTTTTCAGGAGGAGCTTGCGCTCCTTCATGACAGTGCAACTAACTCTCAAGGTCGCAGTAAAGACCACGAGCTACGAACAGCTCCTATAGTTACCCGGGATGCCTACATGGCAGCAGGATACCGCAACCACACGACACAATATGGCGTTCTAGGACGTGTATTGCACATATTGTATGTCGGTGTATACCTCCAAATCCTTGCCTAATATATTGTATTTTGTGCAGCAATAGATCTCAAGCATACTCTCCAGCAGACCCACGGCTATACATCAATACGGTAGGAACAGTGTTTATTTGTTCGCGTACAAACTCACCTTTTCTCCCGGATCGTAGAATGCGCCCTTCTCCGCGATCGTCTGCGGAGTTCAGGGGTCCGGAAAATCGCATAGTGTCTCGATTTTATTAGAAAGCATGTTCATTCCGAACTTGCGTCCCCTCGGCTTCTTGCAAAGACCTCTTTCCGGCCTCGTCCTTCACTTTGGCGAAGGGGGTCCTAGCGCTAGGCCCAGCGAGGCCGCCTACTTAGCTCTGCCTAGTATATCTACAATACAAACTCCTAGAGTCAAAGTGTACGTCTCGCGATCGTCTCTCAAGACGATGACCGCAGTTTATGCCCCTCTCGGAGAGCGGGTGACAGTCGAACCTCTCTTCCTTGAAAAGGACGAGCTTGACGCCCAGGCATTTTTATCGATGATGGCCGTTGGGTCATCCGAAGCTGCGCCGCTATATATCCAAGGTGTCCTTGTCAGTCATGATTTTGAGTTTATTTTCAGTTGAAACTGATAACTTCCAGTCGATTCTTAGAGATCTTGGAGAGGATTTTTCCTATGATAAATTCATGAAACGTCTCGAAGACAAGAAAGAGACATTCAACCCAGCTCAACTAACTGGCCTCGAACAGCGCATGGCCTTACTAACGTCATTTCTGGATACCCGCCCTCGTTCAAGTCCACAGGCCGATCGATTTGTAGCTGGACAACTTACCATCGTTGACCTTTCTGACCCTTTTATTGATCCCGCCTCGGCATGTGGATTATTCGAGATTATCACCCGCCTTTTCGTCAGGGCGGAAGTGGGGACCGGAAAGGTGCTTGTGGTAGATGAAGCCCACAAGGTAAGTAATAGCGACGATACCTATTGTGCCGTCGCTGAACATCCCCTGTCCCAGTATCTATCCCCACACAAGTCCGTATCTGGGCTTACAAAGTGCCTGTTGACGCTGGCGAGAGAGCAACGGCATCTGGCTATGCGCCTCATCATCAGCACGCAAGGCGAGCATCATGTCCTCCCAGTCATCCAAGTCACCGATTCCTAACATTTATTCCCAGAGCCGACCGTCATTCCCCCGGTTCTGCTGGACCTCTGCAGCGTTGCAATCTTACACCGATTCTCCTCCCCGTCTTGGTGGGAGCACCTGGCAAAACACGTATCCGCAGACATCTCTGCGGAAGACGCATTTGACCGTGTCGTCAGACTCGAGGTGAGACTCTGCGTACAGACTCTTTTGCCGCTTAACCGGCTGTATTGTGTAGACCGGGGAGGCTATTGTGCTTGCACCATCCGGCTTTGGTGTATTTCCGGATGGACCGCCAGTATCCACTACCGCCATCCAGGGAATGCAGAGAACTCTGGCTGCACACCAAATCCCGAAATTGTGCCAGTTTGGGAGGCGCTACATACTGATGAAGACGCGTCGTCGGGTCACGAAAGACGGGGGTGCTTCTGTACTCGTTGTAGAGGGCTGATGCGCAAGAAAATGGCGGAGTAGCAGAATAGAGCATCGTCTCGTCTAGCTACGTACTTGACCGCGAATGCATACACCGTATATATATATCGTGAGTACAATGTGCAGCGTACAATATGCAGCAGTGATATTGATATAGTAGGATACGCAAGTCAGGGATTGAATATGAACATGGTCGCAGGGTTGTATGTCAACCACACAACACCAGGGGCATATGTGCTGTCCTGAAGGAGAGTACAACATGCAAGTGAGAAAGATGTATATGCGGAGGATGGTCTGATAAGGGTGGCGACAATTATATAGAACGGGAGCGCTGGAGATGATCAATGAACGCTGGGTGGTGTAGCAAAATAAGTAGAGTCAGCAAGAAATGATGATGTCCACCAAAAAGCAAGGTGGATGAAGGCTAGGAGACGGAAATGGCAAGCACATCATTCGACACGCATTGGGCTTCTTGGAGGGACGATATTCGACGTCAAGGGATTCGCGACCTTGACTTCGGTCCGCTTATTGCGACGGCCAAGTAGTGTTGCGTTGTCAATGTCCAATTCGAACCCTCTTGGACCCCCCGCGCGACGACCACGATCGCGGGACCCAGCTCGTCCGTCCCATAGATCCTTGTCCGGGACTATATTCACGAGTGCGACAGCACCGGGCACATCCACGTTTCGTGCTGCAAGTATCTTCATTTGCGTTGAAGTGCCACCATTAACCTGACCCCGGCGGTAACGAGCTTCATTCAGCAGACTTTCGTCATCCCCATCGCCGTCTTCATCGTCCTCGTTGAGTCCATGCAAAAACCCTCGTGCTCCTGCGCCACCTCGTCCATTGTAGGCACGACGACGTGCCCCTTCTTCCTCCATTCGGTGTACCGCATACGTTATGTCGAAGGCCTCCTTCAGAGTTGTCAATCCAGGGGAGCGTACCGACTCGATTCCACCGTGTGCGGCGGTCAAGAGGGGCGAGTCAAGTGGAGGTGTTCGGGGATAGGTGTTGGGGGTTAGCGAAGGCGGAACCAGAGCTGCATTACACCAAGGATGTGCTAGAAATTCGTCTATGGTATATCGTTGAGCCGGATCTACACACAGTAGGTGCTCTATGAGGTCCTTTGCTGGGAGCGCAATGAGATCAAAGTTACGTGTTTGAAAGTTTTGAAGATACCTGAACTACTGATGTGATCCCAGAAGGGGCTCAAGAATGTATAATACCCCCGGGCAACTTTCTCGGTCAGAACATTGATGCTCTCATCATAAAAAGGAGGGAACCCGCAAAGGAGCGTATAGAGAACGCAGCCAAGTGCCCACATGTCGACGCTTTTGGAATAACGCTCATCCTTGACGATTTCTGGAGCGGTGTAGCCAACGG
>JBBPJS010000358.1:0-18019 GCA_038088835.1 Singerocomus rubriflavus
CGCTGAGAAGGAAAAGGAGGTCACCTCGGAAGAGAAGGAAGAGTGACCATGATTCAGCGCATGAAGACCATCTCCGAGTCCCCTGCAGCGTCTTATAGTCCTTAAGAATATCAGTACACTTCGTCTACAACGATGCTTTTATCCCGCCGTCTGTTTTTTCACTTTATCATCAATCCTGTTCTTCAATTCGATAAATTAGACCACCTTGTTCCACATTTACCTACAATTGTCGCGAAATACCAGAAAGACCGACACCTATATTTACAGTTAGAACCTTACGTGCAGAATTCCTACGGCACCGTTGTGACGTGCAATGTTACCTTTGCGAAGGGGGATTTCACCAGACCAACGAAAGATGCACGCTCGTGGACAATCTATGCCTGCTGCCTTGGTGCCAGTTGTTCTTCGTTGGCCCATGCTGCCCAAAAAGCAGGGCCCTCCCCGCGTGACCAATACATCGCCTGCTTCTTACCGAGCACGACTTCCTCGTTAACGAGTATATAACGGACAGTCTAGCAGATATCAGCATCAACGCAATGCGATTGGTGCCAAAACCCGTACCGATCCTCTTATATAACACATTAGATCGAGTGGAGCACGAGGACAACAACCTGCCGTACTTACGGAACTTCATACATCGGTTCTAAAAGCAACGCTTCCTGTAGTAGTACGTTAACCATTGTACAGACTCAGATGCATAATGTGCTGCAGACTGACCATAATTCCCCTGAGGCCCCGAGCACCACCACCCCTCTCCGAAGCCTTGCGACATATTTGGTCAAGGGCCGCGCTCGTAAAGCGGATTTCCACGCCCGAGTAGCCAAACAACGCAGTGTATTGCGAGACAAGAGAGCCGCGAACTTCAGTAAGGATCCGTCGTAAGTCAGGGATCGTAAGGGGGGCAAGAGTAGCTATAGAAGGTAGACGCGAAATGAATTCCGGGATGAAACTGTATATTTGTAAGGTGAAAGAAGCAGAAGCAGGAACCAAGTTTACCCGTATTTGACAAGATCTATGAGTGTCTGGATCAGCGGAGGAGGAACTCGAAGGAAGCGGCTTGCCTGAGGGTTCTACTAGATCGAGAATGTTGTGCGACGGCTTCCGGTTGGGAGTAAAGAACGGCAGGATCCCCCCGCTTTCTGTTTTGTCGTCTTTCGGCACCAAGGTAGCAGTAAAGCCAATAGACTAACAAGCATTGGTGAGATCTTTGTCACTGATAGTCAAGTATAGAATTCATCACATACACCTTTCGATACCCTTCGCTTCACCACAGTATCCAGACCAACAAATGCACCACTCAGTATGAACAGAACATTCGACGTGTCGATATTGTAGGTGTCCGGTCGTTCTGCCCAGGAATCAGTGGACGCTGTTGATTGAGATGAAGGAAGGCAAAAAACTAACGTGGAGCAGGGCTCTGTCCCCTCGTTCCGGGCCTGGACCGCCCCTCCCCGACCACGCTTGGGGGAGATTCGAGTCCGGATGATTTGCCCTGAACGGTAACCACGGACCCCTCCATCATGCGTAATAAAGCCTGTTGCACGCCTTCTCCCCCGACGTCGCGGGAACCTTCGACACCGGTACTGCTTACTTTACGAGCAATCTTGTCGATCTCATCAATATAGACTATGCCAGAGCTGTATTAGTGCGTAAGATGCAAAAAGGGCTGATCAGAACAATCGAACTGTACCTAGCTCGGGTGGCATCCCAGTTGGCCGCTTGCAGCTGCATAAAATATTCGTTATGTGTTGGTCATCGACGACCAGAGACACGTACTAGTCGCTGGATCGCCATTTCTACATCCTCTCCTACGTCTGACGTGAAGTTAGAAAGCTCGACATCTGCAAGTTGTATACTAACATCCAGCCTGGTACAATCATTGTGAGGATAGAACAAATGCAAGAAACGTAACGTAAACCTGTGTAAATGACGTGGCATCGCTGACCGAGAACGGGACATCAAGCACCCTTGCCAGTGTACGCGCCAGAAGTGTCTTGCCTGGTCACGAGGGTCAGTGAGCTACACTGATTGATGCTTACTTGTTTTACCTGATCCTGTTGGCCCTCTGTGAATTGCCTCAACAATCCATGCAACATTGCAAGAGAATTTGTCTACTCACACTACCAGGACGTTGCTCTTTTCGAACAGAGGGAATGTATGCCGATGCTGTAGGGGTAAATGTTGTGTTGTAAGGCGTTGAGGATGTGGATGTATTTGTGCAGATGTGACAGTAGATCGCACTATCGAACATTCTTTCAGAGCACATGTGCTGTACCGATATTGCTAGGACACACCATCTGATGGACTGACTATGTCCCAGCCCCGTACGTCTGGCTGATCCTCGGCAGCAGTGAGGTTGGCACGTACTCGATTGTAATGGTTGAATACACTGTAGCTTGTTAAATACGTTTCCAACGTCTAAAGCGAGAACACGCACGCGACAGACAGGACCTTCTTCGCAAGCTCCTGTCCAATCACGAATTCGTCGAGGTATTTCACAAGCTATATTATAAACAGTGAGCCATCTCGTTCCTGATACACTGAGAGAGGTTGAACACCTGTCTCGGGGTTGCGAGACCAGCTGAGCGCATGAGAGTATAGTTATCTGGCTCTTCTCGTGAAACGTAGTCGTATGGTTGCGCCTGTGTCCGAAGACGACATGCGAGAGGTTGAAAGGAGCGCGCACGTCGAGCGATTTGGCTTCCGGATATCATGAATGTAGCGGCAGTGACGACGCCGACGTGGTGAGAATGAACGTGCTTATTAGAGCAGGTATGTCGATTGGCAGTTCACTCATTCCAACTCCATTATCCATATCAAGCTTACTCTGCAGCCGCCACCTCCCTCATGACAACTCGTCGACGTTCACCTTCTCAACACAACAGAGAGCATGAACATTACGACTCGTATACTGCTGATGAATACAGGAGATCCCCACCAAGTCATGCTAGCGACGACCATGACGATCGTTCGAGACACCGGTATGTTCAAGAGACTGAAGGTGCAGACGACCATTCAAGACGTAGAAAGGACCGGGACACAGGCAGCTATGGCGAGGACGACCGAAAGGAAAGGAAGTGAGTTGCCAGACACTACTGCCCCACTCACTCAACTGGTTCAACGTCATTTAGGCGAAAGCGAGAAAAGTCAGAGGAGCGGAGAGCCAGAAAAGCGGAGAAGAAGAGAATCAAAGAAGAGGAAGAGGTCCGTCGAGTCGCAGAACTCAGCGTTTACAGTGCAACGGATAATCCGTTTCATGATGTCAATCTTGGACAACAATTCCGTTGGCACAAGAAAACTGAGAAAGAACGCAAGCAGGGATTGTCCTTAGCAGAAGCACAACGCAGGGATGCCATCCGGAAGCAAGAAGCAAGAGAGGAGTTGGAACGGTTGAACAGGAGGAGAGCAGCCAGGGAAGTAGAGCAGAGACTGCGAGAGGAGGAAGAAATCAAGATGCAGAGGTTAGCTGAATCCGCTCAGATGTCTGAGTGGATAGCAAAGGACGGCGAATTCCAACTCCAGCAAGAACGTGCTCGTGCAGCAATCCGCGTCAAAGAGAAGAGAGCCAAAGCTGTTGATTTTTTGGCACTCAATCTTCGTTATGTGCATCCTGTGAAAAGTGAGGAAGTAATCGATGCAGGCCTTGAAATTGACCTCGACGAACCCTACAACATTTTTGACGTTCGTCTCTATCTTCAACAAGGACTGTTGCTAGTTTGGCTCATCTGATCCATAGAATCTGTCAGCAGATCAAGTGGAAGAGCTACATGATGATATCGAACGTTACCTTTCACTCGAAGATTCTGACATCAACATCGATTTTTGGACGGTGCGATGAAGATCACTTTCCTCCTCACAGATTCACTGATCTGACTTGCTTCGCGTTCCAGAATATGATGGTGGTCTGCAAGGACCGTCTGGATAAAATCAAGAGTAGTCAATGTACAACCGAGGCCAGTGCCGTTGTAGAAACAGACATCATCATGCTTCTTTCTGGCAAGAGTTATGAACATCTTGTTGCTCTCCAGAAACAAATCCAAACCAAGCTTGTCAGCGGAGAACCTGTTGACACAGATTATTGGGAAGGTCTATTAAAGAAGCTACTCGTCTGGAAAGCCAAGGTATTTTCAGGTCCTGATAACATCGGATTCATGATTTACATAACTTCTAGGCTAAACTTAAGAGTTTGCATGAAGTTATTGTTCGCAATCGATTGGAGCAACTCCGGAAATGCCAACGAGATGAGGCCCTGCAGGCACAGGAAGAGTTATTGGCAGGTGTTGCTCAGTCAGCTTTGCAAGGCATAGCAGATGCCCGTGTTGTTGTGTCCGCTGGTGCTCAAGGCGAACCTGACATTTCCGCAGAACAGATCGAGCCTTATGATCGTTCCATGAGCCCACCTCTCATTGATATCACCAGGCTTCGATCCGATGAACGTGAGTGTGACATTGTGATCGAAAAGGATGAGACACGGGCACTGGTGCGCTGTTTACGGGATGGTGATATATGATTTTTCTGATTCTTCCATCTAGCTGGAACAACGCCGCCTCGTTGCTGCGTCTCGCTACGTACCAAAAGCTACCCAGGCTGCCCCGCAAGTGGAAGTACCTGAGGTCGCAAGCGGTGCTGATCTTGCCTCTGAGGCTTTATACAGGGCAGAAGCAGAGAGAGAGCTTGACGAAGAAGAGGAATTATTCAATCTCGAAGAGGATATTGTCCAACCCACGTCTTATAATTGGGAAGATAAATACCGTCCGCGGAAGCCCCGATACTTTAACCGCGTGCACACTGGATACGAGTGGAACAAGTATAATCAAACCCATTACGAGTACATATTTTTAATCTGCGATGCAACTGTACTGATTTTTCGTCTCACAGTGTGGATAACCCTCCACCGAAGGTTGTGCAAGGTTACAAGGTATGCACCTCTTCCCAAGGCAATAGTCAACCTCTAATACTCCCCCTCTCTTTTTAGTTCAACATCTTCTACCCCGACTTGATTGACAAATCGAAAGCGCCTACGTACAAAGTTGTGAAAGAGCCGGGCAACGAGGACACGGTGCTGCTGTACTTCAGTGCAGGGCCTCCTTATGAAGATATTGCATTTAGAATTGTCAATCGAGAATGGGAGTTTTCTCATAAACGGTAATGGAATACATCTACAAATTCATATGTCATAGTCCTGATTCTCTGCCAGTGGTTTCCGAAGTAGCTTTGACAGAGGGTGTTTATCTCTTTGGTTCAATTTCCGCCGTAATGTGAGTGTTTTCATCTTTCAGTGTACTAGAGTAGTCACATTTCTTCAGTTCTATCGCAAGTAGATTCCAGTAGCCCTTTGTAATCGGCACGGAATATGTATTATTCCTAGGAGTGTAATGTCGTTTTTTCTATTGTGCTTTTGCAATGCTTATGACGTCGAACAACACCGGTTGCACGCATCCATGTGTTGACCCTTCCTTTCTTGGATATTCAGAGGTAACTGATACGAACACGATTATCATCGTGCATTTTCCCCTCCTTTGTTCGTTTTAACAGCGGTTACTATACAGGCCCTCCCTCTTCTACACGTCGTCTTTTGATGTCCACAGCGAGCTGCTTGCTTTGTAGGGGCTGCAGTGCATCGCCTGCTTTGGCTGGTGGACCTCTTTAAGCGCCGTTTGAGGTCAAAGCACAGATCCAAATAGTGGCAAGCTCTGTGCTTCCAAGCGCTTGTCATTTGAGTACAAGAAAGGATACAAAGGTCACAAGAACTCCTTGACACCCCAGCTACTGTTCTCTGCTTCACTGTCAATCCATGATCTCTGCACCACAATCCTCGACGAGCCAGTTGGACCTCATTCTCAAACCTCCGAAGAATGACTATAGTGCTCGTCGCTTGATGCACTTACTGAACCCTCCCGTACGCACCATGTGCAACTCACTAACCAACGTATCCAACCTTGTGTACTATTTGCCCACCACCACCTCAGTCTACGACACACCCATAGATGACTTGCCTCTCACCTGTTACGTTCTCATTTCATAGTTCACTTTGATCGCGTGGCTGCAACGGATTGCCACAATACAGACGCATGGACCCGGAAACGAAAAGTGCATGACACTAAGCTCAATGCTATGGCGGCTACATCCTTCCTTAGTTCTGAGGGTACTGCTCCAGACGACCGCTCTACCATCGACGTGGCCAGGAACAGCCTCGCGGTAATGGAACCTCGAGTCCAAGATGTTCGGACCATAGAAGCAATTTCCCACCTGGCCCCGAGAGGAAACTGCTGACCGCCCTCGCATCTGGACGTCCCCCGTCACGTCAGATCTGAGCATTCCTCCCATTCGACTTGGTTTCAGCGTCTGTTCGTGCTCACGTGAAGACCTCTCCGAGGATGGATACCAAGCTGGCAAGATTCTTGTCCGTTGTGGAGTCATTGCTGTCTCAGGAGTGTCTCCAGATGTATCCGTTTCCGTAGGATGCGGTGATATCCTCAGTGCGCATCCCACCGATGCTCTGATGATTTCTAGTGTGACCGCTCAACTACCCCCTGGTGAAAACGACGGACCTTTGATAGCAACCTTAGCCAATTGGACCTCCGGATGGGTTCACGTACTTGTCATTCAACCTTACCTTCAGGGGAACTTCCGCTTCCAGTACGTCATGCAAGTTTTGACCCCTTCGGATCTGACCTATCCATGATTTAGATATCATGGGGCTTTGAGTTCCACCTCGGTTGCATTACGTATCCGCCGAGTGTTTAATAGCCTGTGCAACCCAGTACAAGTCGCCATCCATGTCCTATGGTTCATCGGTATTCTCACGGCGAATGATACGTATGACGGTGCACCTCCATCCTCGCCTTTCTTATCCATTCCCATCTTTCGATTCCTCTACAACAATGGGACTTCCGTTGCCGAAGATTTCATGTTTCATACCTTTACCGTTTGCGCCATGATTGGTGATAAAACGGACAATGACGCCTCTCTCTCCACAAATACGTGGTAGATTTTTTTACCCACCACACGGAGTATGAATGCTGATCTGCCTCCAGGAATCGTTTGACTCGCATACCTCAAGTTATTCTCAATGCAACTGAGAAATACACCTTGAGTTGCCTCAAATGGAATCTAGTAATGACCCGGGTTCAATGGCAAGATATCATCATTTATTTGCGATCCTGCATCAAGACAGGCTTAGTTTTCGATCCCTTCGCTTATGACGAAACATCTCCATCTGTTTAATGGCTTATTGCCTCGATGAACTGATTAACCTCAGCTACGCGGACGAGACACATATATCTCGGCAGGGTGCACTTATAGCAGAGATACTTGCACCACAGCACTCCCGACACTATGCGCACTGGGGGATCTTGGACCTGCTGAATGGTACCCTAGGGATGATCCTATAATCAATCAAAAGTCACGAGCTATTGGTATCGCCCCTGGCGCCGGCCAAAAGTCAAATATCCTCATGGCTGGAACAACAGCAGAGGATACACTTGACTCTATCATTGTGTCTGGCAATGTTCCTGACCTTCCCCATTTTACACGGCCTGCAGGCACATCGTTTTCTAGCTCATCTACCACCATGGAAACTCGTCTTGCTTACACTGTCAAAATCACCAATGCGTGCTAGAGCACTCGAGTTCGTTCTCATGACCAGCATCAGAAAGTTGATTGTGTTAAACGGGTGCTACTGAGTGCTACTGAATGTTCTGGACCAGTCGGGACCACTTCCGGCTTCACTGATGCAGCTCCTGATATGCGTTCACGACATATTGGGCTTGTCAAGCACTACTGTCGACCCAGTGCAGGGTTTTATCCTCTCTGGTCACTCCTATAGTTGGGGTAAATGAACCAGGTGGATGGCCTTCACCGTCATCGATCCAATGATCTTCAGCTTCCTTGGCATTCGAGTTGGTTGTTCTTGGCACCCCGCTTGTCTTTTGTATACAGGACATTAGCTTATGTTGAGCATTTGAATCGTATACTATGATACATCACATAAGCTATGGCATACATAGTTATTTGGTGATTTTTACTAGAGTATTCTTCAGATTATGCCATCTGGACAATTAGTTTTTTCGGCTTAGTCATAAGATGTACCAAAGTTCTCTAGTCGAGTGGCGCCACAGCCCAATCATCCTAACCTTTCACTCGTACAACCATTTAACATGTCTGATGCGACCAATCTTGCCTCCAAGATGGACGTCGACGAGGCCGCCATCGACGAAGGTCTCTATTCTCGCCAGCTGTGAGCACTCAGAGTTATCACCATTCATCGCTCTGCTTAATCGCTCGTCCGATATCACTCACCGTTCAGATACGTACTCGGTCATGAAGGTAGAGTACTAGGAAAGCCTTCTGATTATTCGTCACTGACGCCACCTCCCAAGCGATGAAGAAGATGGCTACCTCAAATGTACTCATTGTTGGACTTCAGGGCTTGGGTGCTGAGATCGGTACGATGTAAACCTCTGACAAGGGGCTGGTTTTGACATACGCGATACATGTGCTCAAGCTAAGAATGTGTGCTTGGCTGGCGTCAAGTCGGTGACATTGTATGATCCCGAACCTGTTACTCTACAAGACCTGAGCACGCAGGTGAGTATCATTCGTAGACAGAAACCATCATCAACATGCTTTTATCAGTATTTTCTTCGCGAAGAGGACATTGGAAAGCCACGCGCAGCAGCCATGCTTCCTCGTATTTCCGAGCTCAATGCCTACGTCCCAGTGCGTAATCTGGGTGGAAATGCAGGCCAAGAAATAACTGTGGATCTCATTCAATCATTCCAAGTGTGCATATCATTGTTCGTCTTTGTGCGAATCCTAAAGACAGCTAGACTGTTGTGCTCTGCAATGTGTCTCACAAAACACAGCTGGAAATCGATGATTGGACACATCAACACGGTGTCCATTTTATCGCTGCAGAAACACGAGGTCTTTTTGGGTAAGTACAGGCGGTCTAACATTCAGAAGTGTTCATAGATGATTTGAAGCTCCGTGTTCAACGACTTCGGACCCAAGTTTACCTGCGTGGATCCTTCTGGAGAGCAACCGTTGACCGGCATGATCGTATCAGTGACAAAGGTGATAATCAGTGTTTCATATGACCATGTTGTGACATAACTGATGGGAAAACCAGGACGAGGAGGGCTTGGTTACTTGTCTTGATGAGGCACGCCATGGTCTTGAGGACGGCGACTTCGTGACCTTCACGGAAATACAAGGCATGGAAGAACTAAATGACTGCAAGCCACGGAGAGTATCCGTAAGAGGACCTTATACTTTCACCATTGGCGACACGTCTTCCTTCGGTGACTACACTCGAGGCGGGATTTTCAACCAGGTCAAGATGCCAAAAATCCTTGAATTTGTGAGTCTTGTATCCACTCTTTGCAATGTATGTCAAACCTTCGCGGCAGAAATCGTTACGAGAGTCATTGCGTGAACCTGATTTCTTCATCACCGACTTCGCCAAGTTTGACCGTCCCGCCACACTTCATGTTGGCTTCCAAGCTCTTTCGGAATACAGAGAACAATACGGTTGTCTTCCTCGCCCACGGAATGCCGAAGATGCGAAGCAACTTATCGTACTTGCAAAGAAGCTGGATAGCAATGCCGACGAGAAGATTCTCAAGGAGCTTGCGTATCAGGCAACCGGCGATATTTCTCCCATCACAGCCATCATTGGTGGGTTTGTAGCGCAGGAAGTCCTTAAGGCATGTTCCTCCAAGTTTCATCCCATGGTTCAACACTTCTACTTCGATTCGCTCGAGTCGTTGCCCTCCCTCCTTCCTACTGAGGACGACTGCAGACCTGTTGGCAGTCGATACGATGGGCAAATAGCTGTTTTTGGAAAACCTTTTCAAGACAAGATCGCACATCATCGTCAGTTCCTTGTTGGCGCCGGTGCCATCGGATGCGAGATGTTGAAGAATTGGAGCATGATGGGCCTCGCAACTGGTCCTCACGCGACAATCCATGTTACCGATCTTGATACCATTGAAAAGAGTAATCTAAATAGGCAATTCCTCTTCCGCGCGAAAGACCTTGGGAAATTCAAGTCAGAGGTCGCCGCCGCTGCTGTTGCGGACATGAACCCTGCACTCAAAGGTCACATACTATGTAAGCAGGAACCTGTGGGGCAAGCGACAGAAAGTAAGTTGTCCAGAAATTCGCAACGTGTTTGGCGCGCTTAAGGCTCCATAGACGTGTTCGACGACGATTTCTTTTCATCACTTGACGGTGTCACCAATGCATTGGACAATGTTGCAGCTCGTAAGTCATTGTTTGTATCGCCACTCATTCATGCTGACGTTCGACTTCAGGTGTATATATGGATCAACGCTGTATCTTATACGAAAAACCTCTGTTAGAGTCCGGGACCATGGGAACAAAAGGAAACGTCCAGATCGTGATTCCACACCTCACGGAATCCTATTCATCATCACAGGACCCACCAGAAAAGCAGACGCTTTCCTGCACTGTCAAGAATTTTCCTAATGCCATCACTCACACTATAGAGTGGAGCAGGCAAGAGTTTGACGCCATGTTTGTCAAGCCGGTAGAATCTGTCAATCAGTATCTTTCAGAACCCAACTACCTGGAAAACTCCCTCAAATATTCTGGTCAGCAACATGACCACGTCGAGCAAATAGTCTCATATCTGGTGACCAACAAGCCACTGACACTCGAGGAATGCATTGTCTGGGCTCGCCTTCAGTTCGAGGAGAAGTTTAACAATGCTATTCGACAGCTACTGCATAGCCTACCTAAGGATCATCTAACGAGCACGGGACAACCATTCTGGAGTGGCCCAAAACGAGCTCCTGACCCGCTTATATTCAATTCGGCAGATGTAAGTTCACGGGTCTTGTGATATGGAGTGTCATTGACCTAAGGACTTCAGCCCACTCACCTGACCTTTATCATTGCTGCTGCAAATCTCCATGCCTACAACTATGGACTCAGGGGTGATACCGACCCTATGGTCTTTAGAAAGGTCGCGGACTCGGTTATAGTTCCTGAATTCTCTCCGAAGAGTGGGATGAGGATCCAGATCACTGAAAATGACCCTGTCAACCAAACTACAACTGGTGAGATAGGTAAATATGTATAAGTTCTTCGTCACTAATGTGGAATGTAGATTCAGACGATATAAGTGAACTTATCAAAAAGTTACCTCCTCCATCCTCACTAGCTGGTTATCGCCTTACACCAGTCGAGTTCGAGAAAGATGACGACACCAATTACCACATAGACTTCATCACTGCGGCTTCTAATCTTCGCGCAATGAATTACAACATCCCTATCGCTGATCGCCACACCACGAAACAGATTGCTGGAAAGATCATTCCTGCCATTGCTACAACTACTGCCCTCGTCGTCGGGTTGGTGTGCTTAGAACTCTACAAGGTATGTATTTTCTGTGCTAGTAGACCATCCATTGAGAGTGAGTCAGATCATTGATGGAAAAAGCAAACTCGAGGAATACAAAAATGGATTTGTTAACCTCGCACTTCCTTTCTTCGGTTTTTCGGAGCCTGTTATGGCCAAGAAGAATAAGTTTGGCGACACAGAATGGACATTGTGGGATCGCCTGGAGTTCAAGAATGATCCTACTCTTAAGGAATTTGTCGCATGGTTCAAGGGCAACCACAATCTTGATGTTACCATGGTCAGCCAAGGTGTGAGCATGTTGTGGAGCTCCTTCACAGACAGGAAGAAGGTTTGTGTTCACTTTCGAGGAGCATGTGGTCTGACCGATTCGAATACCTTCTCAGAGTGCGGAAAGGTTACCAATGAGATTCAGTAAACTGGTGGAACATGTAAGCAAGAAACCCATTCCACCCCATGTCAACCATTTGTTGGTTGAGGTTATGTTGATGGATGAGGAAGGGGAGGATGTTGAGGTGAGCCACGTTTCTTTCCTATAGTCTGGAGTCGGGCTTCATATACTCTTCCTTACAGGTACCCTTCGTATTGGTGCGTATTTGACGAAGCAGAGACAAGAGCAATGTGCGACTGTATGTAATGAAATAGAACGGGAGCCATGCAATGAATGAATCAGTCATGAGTCCCCTGACAGCTAAGATAAGGCTGTGACTCAGGCCTCAGATGTTAGCAGACAAAGCACATCTCAGGAAATTAGCAAGTTTGAGTACTTAGACCTAAGTACTATAACTGGTTCTCTCCCGCGAGGTATACAACTACTTACCCATAAAAGGCGAAGTGAATGAGACAGTGAAACTACACTACTCGAAAGCAATCACAATCCCAGGGATAGACTGGCTGCAGGAGGATGCACCGGCAAAGAACCAAAAACATCAAGCAGCAGAGGTTGATGGATGGAAGTGGTGAAAAAAAAAACAGCTAAATATTTTTGTAAAGTGACTTGTTTTCTGCATGTTTTTGTGGTTTCGTAATGTGTTTTCAAAGGGAAGAACGTAGCAAGAAGAAACAATCGAGGGGAAAGGCACGATACGAGGTCATCAAAAGGATGATTAGGTTAGTTGCATGAGGATACCGAACGAGAATCTGATACATCAACGGTAGAAACAACGAACCAAGTAGCCATGGATGTTCAATCCATGAACAACGATATGGGACAGGAAGATGGTCCGAGAATATCAACCTTCCTCCGGGCGACGACTGGGTCAGTCCGAAAGCGGTTGACGACCAGCATAAATAGTGTTTACGCGGTCGAGATGTCAAAAGATGGCGAAACAAGTTAATGGTCCCCGAGACGGGATGGATATGTCTTCATAGCGAGGGGACCCAGAAGCATAGAAAACAGTGCTGGAGATGGGAAGAAATCCAGTATTCACAAGCCTCAAAAGAATGGGCATGCATGAGATAGAGAGCGGGAATTAGGGCACCATACGTGACATCGGTGCAACATTTATGTTGGCGGAACGAAGCTAAAACGAAACAAAGTCTAGGTGCGGAGATCGACCGGTTGAAGTTGGAAAGTGAGCGGAAGACTGTTCAAGCCCGTATCCAAGTTGATCGATAATTCAGCGGTGGAAGATGGGGAGCAAGAGGCTGTCTAGATGCAACATAGCCATATTGGTGTAATGGAGTCCAGGAGGCTGGTGGTCCAGTGTGGCACCCACTTGCATCAGATGACAAACGGATGTCACTGCACCGATAGTCGAAACCTTCCTGGGAGTATCCACGAACATGATTGGGCCCTACACAGTAGTCGGAAGTACGTATAGAGTGGGGATGCTGGGCTGTGGAAGAACAGCTTATAGCAGTCCAATAAGTATGCTGTTGAACAGGAAGAGTGTTCACCATATAATCGCGATTTGGACGGGACCCAATTGCAGCGTATGGGAAACCAGTGGTAGGCCAAGGAAGATAAACCGTTGGAACACCGACGTATTGCGGAGCAATATAAGGCTGAACTGCTAAGTACATCGGATCAATACGGCCATTTGGACGGCATATTGGTTCATCGGCAGCAGGGCTCCACCTGGCAGGCGGCGGCAAGCTCATATTACCCTGGGACGGCAACACTGGATGTAGCAAAGCTCCATTTTGAGAGTTGTTACGAAGTTCTAAACCATGACCACTCGCAGAACCGCCATCACTGACGCGGCGTTTGGGCAAATACTCTTCTCTCAGGGGACCATCCTCATCCAAGTTAATGTCAAGAGTCTCAGATTCATGGGGAAATGTGGAAAACCCAAGTTTTTCCTTGAGTCTTTGCTGAACACCAAGGAACACAGGTTCATTTACGGAATGGCCTAGCGGGGCCTCCATAATTTCTTGGATGGTTTTCCGAATGAGGCCATTCAGGTTAGAAGCCGGACGTGCAATGGGTTGAGGATAAGTAGTTGTGGTCAAGGAATGATGGTATGAGAGTAGGTGGCTAAGCCACTGAGACCAGGCGGATGAGGAAATCGACAGATCGTGCGAAAGGATGTCCAAAGCAAAATACTCGAGTTTGTTGAGTAACTGCACAGGTACGTTGGAAATTGTGTGCCTGCAGATAATATTAGTGGAGAGAATGCATTATGTTGAAGACACAGGTGCTTACCAAGTCTTGTTTGAAAATGTATGGTCATCCAACCACTTATTTGCCAACATGCATCCTAGAACGATGAGCCTGAAGGTAGCAGCGCCTTCAATGGATTCACCATCAACGACATCGCGTGCCTCACTAAGCAGCTCAACCCTAAAGCGCCGCTCCTTCACGTGTTCTAAACTTAAACCAGGGGCACCCAAGTAGACAGGTAGCCGCACGATGTACCACAACGCTAGTAGCATTGCTGATGGCTGGAGAAGCGTCGACATCAACAAGGAGTGCACTCGAGCAGTGAGGTGCAGCGGCGTAGGCTGGCGAAGTTGCGGCGCATTAGGAAGTCTGATAGCACTAGTCAACGCACGGTCATATGAACGACTAATAATAAACTCACGTGTAACGGGCGATCGTCTGGGGGAGAATGAGCACGTTCGTGCAAACCTTCCATACATACGAAACAAGCCATTCAGCCATGGGTTCAGCGAGTCGCTTGTGAATTACGCTCGCAGTTGGTAGATGATCTTCATTCACGGTGACAACCGATGACTCTTTAACTTCCATGTACGAACAAGGATGAAGACGACAGAATTGAGGGTCGCAATTGACTGGAATGGGTAGCTGTAGTTCCTGCGGTCCGGGAGGGTCAAGAGGGTCATGGAGAACTGTAGCATCCGAGGCAGCCACCGCTCGATCGACATAATCTCCGAGAGGCGTGACTGGTTCAATGGGACTTGAGCCTATGTCACCATTCATCATGTCAGGGGAGTCATCTTCCAGAATCGGTGCAAATAAGCCAACATCATCCTCGAGATACAAATCCGGAGCATGGGGCCACGCACGCTCAGCTGGGACGCCTCGCCCAATAAACACCTGCGAAACAGGTGAAGAACGAAACCCAAGCTCGCCCAACGGAGTCTCTTGGTCATGCTCCAGGTCAATAGTTTGATCACAGGCAGGAGGGTTGCGCGAGGGCATCTCCAGGCTACAACTTGGCAATAAGGTGTTTAGGGGCGGAATACACGCTTGCACGTGCGCTCCTTTAATAGCGGACGCGTCGACCGCGCCAGCCAACCCTTTGCAAAAACCCCGACAGGCCTCTGTTGGCGCTGCGTAGCTGGAATTATCGTTGTCCCAACGAGTCTTAGTTCGTCTCCACGAGGGAAGAGAGTTGATCCACTGCTCACGACTGCCGAAAGACGGAGGTGGCACTGACGGAGACGAGGGAAGTGTATGCTTTAGAGAATAGAGAACCGAGGACTGGGGGTTCGTGAAGTCTCCAGATTGGTTACACTTGTGAACAGAATGCGCGGTAGGGACAGGAGGGACAGGGACTGGCATCTGCAGGTGAGGGACAGAGGCTCGACTGCCGAGTGCGAGAACACGGGGGCAGACCGATCTCTAGAGTAAATAAGCTTGGTTCTGTGAACCAAAGAGCGAAGGCGAAAAAGGTCGTAAGACGAGTCGTTAAAAAAAATCGAATGATACAGAAGACTAGAATAGGAGAAAAATGGAGAGATTGCGGCAGGAGTGGCTAACGCGCAGCAAAGGCGTGCCTTTTGATGTGCTCGACAGGCAAGTCCCAAAGGAGAGGATGACCTGGAGGGCGGAGAGCGCTGCCAGATGATGCCTTGTACCGC
The DNA here is from genome assembly GCA_038088835.1 of Singerocomus rubriflavus. NCBI lineage: Eukaryota > Fungi > Basidiomycota > Agaricomycetes > Boletales > Boletaceae > Singerocomus > Singerocomus rubriflavus. The sequence continues at coordinate 15,658 of JBBPJS010000358.1, forward strand.
GGGAGAGGGGGGTTGGAGAGGGAGGGAGAGTGTCGAGGTTGTGGGCGATGACCTCGTCTAATCTTCTTTGTCGATCTCAACGACACGGACGCTGTCGCAGACGATGAGCCGAGCCAGAAGAGAGAAAGTTGTTGGCGAGAACGAGACCAACTGCGAGGTCGATCCACAGCCAAAACGGTCCTGACCAACCTCTGTCCCATTTTTCCATTATATACCACCCACCCTAGTTACAATTATGTCATCATTTCGCACGACCCACCCCGTCCTGCCAATTGTCGCTTCGTCCGCTGACCTGCCGTCCTGCAGCAGCCAAGCCCGCCTCCGCTGCGCACCCCCACGCCATGCTACAGACGCGTGTTGTCTGCCGACGACGAGGTCGAGGACAAGGACCATCCATCGCCGCGGTGAACGGAGCACCGTGTACAGCCATGGGCCCTGTCCTTGTTCCCATAGTGTGCCCCAATTAGATACGAAGTCAGGTACCTCCATGGCCATCGCCGACTGGCCACGTCGTCTGACTAGGGCCTGACTCAGCTGATCAGCTCTTGATACTGGCCCGCTCATCGATGTGTGCTTGCCGTGTCGCGTGTCATTTGATTCCGCCTCGAACCCCTTCTAGCTGCACCACGTTCACGAGCTCTCCCGCGATTGGAGGGACGATCCCCAGCTGGGTTCTGGACAGTCCTTGGGACAAAGTCAGCGGTGCTGACTCACCAGAATTGTTTGTCTCTGTTGCTTTTTGTTGAATCCTCAAGCCTTTGACAAACAACTCGTTACCACCGCATGCATCCCGACGACTGCGATCATGAGCATGGTGTTCGCACCTCCTCCAGGTGGCGACATGCAAGATACAACTGGAAGTATGCAACAGCTTGGGCTAGACTCCATCACCCTCGGACAGCTCAGGGCCATGGTCACCTCTGCACCCAAGCCCAAGGCACGCTAACGTATATTTAGTCCACAAATCGGTTGTTGACCCCGTGTGTGCTTCACAGCAATCATTCTACGATTTTCGTTATGATGACGAGGACACCGTGATGAACGAAATTGATGAGTTCTACTCGTACGTAGAAATGCCTCAGGTGGTGGAGAATCTGAAAGCTTGGCAAGGTTCATTTCCTGGAGGTACGTTGCCAACCTCGCCATTCGCTCAACCCCACGCCAATTTCGCCTTCTGTCTTCAGAGTGGACGAGTCCTGAAACTACAGATGCACAGAGAAGGGCTCATGTGGAGCTACTCTTGGAAAGTCTTGAACACCGTGACGCTGAAATTCGATTCACGAATGCCCGTCGTCTCTTTTACGTGCTTCAAGGTTAATTTCTTCCAGAACCGTCGCTAGAATTTTCATTCATGTCGCGTCTAATCAGGCACATTTGCGGAAACGACATCTCCCGAGCACCAGCTCCATTGGATTTACGAAAATTGTAAGGTGGTTCGCAACGCGAATGGCTTGAGCTCGATAGTAGAGTCCATGAAGATCGCCAGCCAAAAGCACGACTTACTTTGGTATGGGTCTCAATTCGCCGTGTTTCTGTATCTTTTTCGAATCGCACTAGTTCATTTTCAGATGCAGATGCAGTTCAGTTCCAGATCACCGCCTCAGAGAAGGCTGACTTCTTGGAAGAGTTTACTACGGAGATATCAGTCTACCTAGGGATGATGTATCATTTAATTGAAGTTTTCAAAGAGCGGGACGATTTTGCAGATGAGCTCAGTAAGCCCTTCCAGGTCGTACTCTTATCTGACGATTCCAATGCTAAGCACGATTCTCAGTGAGCATGGACCCTCCTTTACCCGTCTACCTGTTCAATGTTGTGTCCGGTTTGAAAGACAAAAGCGCCAAGGGCTATCCAATCAAGAAGGTGTGATTCCCCGTTGTACACGCACCGAACGCACTCTCACAATTCGTAGCTCCTTCTCGTTTTGTGGAAGGCTTTACTTGCGTGTTGTGGCGGGATCAGAGAATTAGCACGTGTGAAAAAGCTCGCACGAGAGCTTGCATCACTACCCTCAGTCCCCGACGAAGGTGACTTCTCCGTGTAGGCAGTATCAGTTGATTTCATCGTCTTCACAGCTGCCGCCATAAAATGCACTCCATTCGATCTTGAAGCATTTCATCAAGAAACTTCTGTCAAATATCCAACTTTTACTCCTCCGTCGGTCCCAACCACCCGCTTTATAGAGACTGTTCAAGGGAAATCTGCCGTATCATTCCCCGCAGTGAAATTGGCACAAGCATATTCTCCGATTCCAGTTCGCCATCATTATCACCATGAGGACCTGGAATCGCCGATGTCAAGCAGCTTGACTCAAGCGTTCCAACAACAACCCCCAAACACGGGATTTCGCCCTAATCTACAG
>JBBPJS010000359.1:0-18006 GCA_038088835.1 Singerocomus rubriflavus
AGACTTGTAGGCAAGAACGTATCACAACTACAAAGAAGGGCTCGATTACCTCTGTACAAGCTGTCTATGTCCCTGCGGATGACTTGACTGACCCTGCCCCGGCAACCACTTTTGCACACTTGGATGCGACCACTGTATTGTCTCGTGGCATTGCCGAGCTCGGAATTTACCCTGCTGTAGACCCCTTGGACTCGAAGTCACGTATGCTTGACCCCCGTATTGTGGGTCAGGAGCATTATGAGGTTGCTACTGCTGTCCAGAAGATCCTTCAAGACTACAAATCTTTGCAAGACATAATCGCTATCCTGGGTATGGACGAATTGTCGGAAGAGGACAAATTGACTGTATGTGATTCATGTGTCGATCTGGATATGATATGTTGACATGGATTTAGGTTGAACGTGCCCGTAAAATCCAGCGGTTCATGTCCCAACCATTCCAAGTTGCTCAGGTCTTCACTGGCTACGAGGGTAAACTCGTTTCTCTGAAGGATACCATCCGGTCATTCAAGGAAATTCTGTCTGGTGTCCATGACCATTTGCCCGAGTCCGCCTTTTACATGGCTGGCACGATTGAAGATGTCAAGGCAAAGGCTGAGCAGCTTGCAAAAGAGATGGGTGGTAACTAGACGGGTGGATGTTGTGGACACGAGCTGCTTGCTGTCCTTCATTTCTTATGGTTTGATCGTGCAGCCATGTGTCGACACAAAAAATCTTAGGATACCTCGTGACAGATGAGCATGTTTTTATCTGGCTAATATCAAGTATGCATCGTCCGCTGGCAAGGCGCTATAGCCAAGTGGTTACGGCGACAGATTAGAATGCCAAATCAGACGTGCAAGTTCATCTGTTACTCTTTGAGTGCGCAGGTTCGAATCCTGCTGGCGTCGTTTCAACATTTTTGGCTCTTCAAAGAAAATGCTGTGCATGGACGCAGCGGCTGCTCAACGTCTGCATCCACCACCCCCTTCACCTCTACAACAATGGTCCCAACAATTGATGAGCTAGAACAATATTTTGAACATGTTGAACGCCTTGTCACACATGCTCTGACGGCTGCATCGCCTGATCTCCCAAACATTCAAGAAGCCCTAAACCGTCTCTGGCTCGACATTTCTCGCTTTGGTCCTCCTGGTCTCCCTTCTCTCCCGGACATCCATGTTCCCGGACTTGGTGCATTCGAGGTTCCTCCTCCCCCTCCCCCCCCTCCTCCACCAAAGTCTCTGATCGATAACGCCGGAGATTATATCACCGAACACCCATGGATAACATCAGGCATGGTCGTTTCAGCTCTTGGAGCAGGCTTACTCGTGGGATATGGTGTCGTCCGCATGAGCTCTCACAAAAGGAAACGAGGCAAGATGACGTCCCTGCAACCAGAGAAACGTCATGCCATTGGTACGTCCTCTTGTTTGTTGCTTACCGCGGCGGCCTGACATGTCGTCAAGTCATTTTAGGTGGTGACCACCCTTTGGGACCGCCTTTAATTGTGGAATTTGAGAAACAGGGCTATATTGTCATAACCAGCGTTTCATCTCCGGATGTTGTCAGCGACATTGAACGCAAGGGGCGTGGCTACGTTCGTGCTCTCATTCTGGACCCAAACGAAGTATGCTCTTGCATTCCCTCTTGGGGAGGGGTTGATTGACCATTTCGTGTCAGCCGGGCACAATCCCTGTCTTCCTTCGATCGTTGGCATCTACACTGTCCCGGCGTTTCCCTATAACCGCTGCAGGTGACCCTTATGCACCCACTGCCTATCATCCACTGGTGCATTCTGTGATATCGTTGCTGACTATGCCAACGACCTCCGCCCACTGTACACCAGCACCATTCGAACAAATATCCTTGCGCAGTACCTATCTTCCCCAACTCCTTTCCGCCCACATTGCACCACTTCAAGTAGTTCAAGCATTATTACCACTGCTCCGTGCAGACGCCTCACGCGCACGTGGTCATCAATCAATCGTTCTATGTTTGCCGGCTGCTGACGCACGTGTGGGACTACCATTCTGTAGTGTGAGTGCTATCAGCGCTGCTGCCACCCTCCGTGCGGCCGACGTTCTCCGTCGGGAAATTGCTGTCGCGCAAGGGATGAGTGGAATCCGTGTTGTGACTGTTGATGTGGGGGCAGTTGGCTCATCGACCAGTGATCCTGGTATTGGAGTCAACACGGATGACTGGACTCCTTCGGAGAAAGCTACTTACGGAGTGGCATTCAGCACGCTCAGAGAAATCCGAGGTTCGCGTGTTCCAGTGGACGCAACTCTTTTTGTCGACAGTCTTGTTGGTGTGGTCAGTGCTGGAACGAAAGCACGATGTTCTGGAAAAATCTTCTTTGGTATACGTCTCGGTCTCGCATATGAGAAAGTCAAGGATTGGATACGAGGTAATAGGTTTTCTATCGGGGCTGGAGGTCAGTTGTACCACTTGTTTGCCGCTTCGTCAGCACGACTCATGTTGTGTTAGCCGGCACGTACACAATTGCATCAATCCTTCCTCCAGTGTTCCAGGATAGTCTTCTCGTCCTTCCTCACCTCCTGGTACACGTTCGGAATCGCCTCCTGCCCACACCATCCTCCTGTGTCAACCCTACCGATAACCGTACTACCAGATCTATGGCTCCTGCCTCTCAACCAGAGGGCCCTCTACCAAGTGGGGTAGCCCCCTTGGCTCTACAACAATCCCATATTTCTACGATTCCAAAGACCGAGATAGTTCCAGAGTCACGTCCTGATGTCGACGAACGTGAGATGGGCTCCGACGCAGACGTGGAGAGCAACGATGGTGACTTTGAGAGCACCGGTGTTGGAAGCAGTTGGGTGAGTTTGGGACTGCGCGAGTCCGCCGAGTAACCAGTAAATAAACATACGCGCCCTCGCGTTGGTGGAGAAGGATTTGGATATTTGTGATCATTTCGTGGCATTGAACACTGAAGACTACATCTGCGTTGTTCGCTCGTGTCTTTCTGGCATGTATTGACTTGCACGTGCTACTGATAATCGCTCTCTAACACGTCCATTGCCCCCCTCCAAAATATACCCTCGGTCAGTTTTACTTTGTGATAAGGATGGGTAAGGCTATCCAAGACTGAAAGAACATGAAAAATGGTGACATCTCAACTCACAAGTACCCTTCAGGTATTTCTCTCTGGCTTGTACCCATGACTAGTCAGACAGACACGATCAAATCCTGTCTCCCGATGCGCCCCCCGAGAGACGATTCTCTCTCCCCGAGTTCCTACCCAGCTATCCTACCTCACATCACTCTTGCAACGGTTCCCCTTTCAGATCCTGGGATCTCGGAAGTGCTCCTCGAAGCTGTTCCAGAGAACCAGCACCCGATCCGCGCCAACTTCCAGTCCCTCGTCGTCGGTGATCACTACTTCCGCTCTGTGTTCATCGATATTCAGCCCACACAAGATCTCGTCAGTTTCCAGAATCGAATATTGACCAACTTGCGTCGTCGTGGCCTTGAACCGAGTGCACCGAGGTTCCCTCACATGTCATTGTGTTACATTGCGGACGAAGACAATGATGAACGCGGTAGGGCGGCACAAGCTTTAAGAGACGCAGGTGTTGTTAGCCCTGAGACTGCTGACGCGCAGTTCATTTCACTACAATTTGGCGATGTCAGTCTACCAGGCTTCGACGGCGCAGAAGTTTGGGTGGTCCGTTGCGAGGGTCCCGTGGAAAGCTGGGAAGTGCACGAAACAAAGGTGGAGTTGACACGAGACAGAGTAAGAAGTTGTGGGTTTTGAAGACGTTCGGAGGTCCTGACATACACTAGTACTACGGGTTCAGGGAAGACAGGAAAGTTTAGCAGGCTGGTGTCATACGGGCCATGCTTGGAGCAATGTACTGAGTGCGACAAAGATCAGCAGCAATGGTCATGACTTTAGAGGCAGGGACCATCCAATTCTAATCTTATGCTGAAATTACGCTTGTCTCCATGTCCGACAGATGGTCATCTCTTCGGGTGTCCTCATGTTACGAGCTACGTATCGATCTTGTCGCTGGCTGCTGGGAGTATGTTATCTAGATACACATCAATTGAAAGGTAGTTACAAGTGGGATCTATCAAGTAGTAGAATTGAGTTATGAAAATCGTCGGAGGTGGATCCTGGCACTGACGCTGTATGATAATACTCTGACCAGTAGTGTTGAAGCTCTTGGATCTCACCCTTCTTGCAATGTCATTGTCGTCTATTGCAGTGAAAGAAGTAGATCTACATGGGTCACGAAGAGATGTTCCAAACATTAGTCACTTACATACGTACGATTCAGATATGCCACCAATCATTTCTCTCTGAGATCATGAACGACTTGGAAAGTGGAGTGACTCAGCCTTGTCTATTTCAAACCAACATTGTACTAAGTACTCAGCTAGGATTACATTATACATCATAACCATATATCACTTGCAATGTAGAGCCTCGAGGTCAAGTAGAAAAGATGATGCGGACTGAATCAACGCAGCCAAGAGTCAAAATGAAATAAATATCACAAAACATGAAAACATTCCAATGATTCTGTAAGGTACCCTCATGGACAAGGGAACCCAAGGGTACTGGGAATGTGTGAGGTGAAGATTGGCATAGGTGCCAGGATCGATCATAACGTCCTTTGTTTGTCTTATACGAGTCCAGCTGGTGAGGATGCTGATGTAGGCCTGTAGAGGGGTAGTGGTATCGTGTAGTCGAGCTTCCGTTCACCGTTTGGGTGAAAAAGTTGTGAATATGCTGGAAGAGTCTGTGTACAGGGTAAATTCTTCCGTACATCTCCATATTGGTTCTCCGTGGTATTTAGCAAAGGCGTTGTAACTTCGAGTAAGTTGACGTGCCTCATTGGAAGAGAAAAGTGAAGACGTTCGGGTATCGTTTCTCTCGAGTCGGTAGGATTATACTCGCAGCAAATTACGACCTGCACGTAGTGCTCGACGCTAAAAAGGGGACTTTTCTCTGTGATCCGTCGCTTTCGCATACCCGCCCAGTCGTGCAAATAGGGCTCCGTGAGCATAGGAATTTTAGTCTCCAATGTGTACCAGCTGTCTTCAGGAGACAGGTTATAGCCTAGCCCGAGGGTAAAAATACGACCATCTCCGGAAATAATGTATCGACCCGATTCTGCAGGAGCAAGGATAGAGAACGACCGTTTTATACTGGATCCAAATGTCCCAAGAAAGCCGGTGTCATATAGGGTATGCATAGGATGAGGATTTCGTAACGGAATGTGAGGAGGTTGGTGGCTTTGCGGGGGGGTGGGATACTGGCCGACATCGTCTCGACTCAAGTATTTCCTGTCAATTGGATGTTAGACACCCGCTAGCGAAGCTTGAATAGAGCCAAACCTATACACCTCGACCTGCTCTACGTCAACAGAAAACTCTGTTATCCTCAAATTTCCCCTCTCAATGTCGTCCAAGCCTTTTCCACGGAAACGCAAAACAAAGGGAAGGGAGGCCTCATCCATCGCTGTAGCACTTGGTATGCTGGCAATAACCTCAATCTTCTCCAAAATATTACCTGGAATGGATCTTCCGGATGGATCCTCTGAACCGGGGGCGTGGCGTGCGTCCACGCAGTAGGTAGACATTTGAAACGTGCTCGAGGAAGATCCAAACTGGGGCTCGACGAAGCGCCTGAGAATGACCGGACATTTACGAGAGTCGACTGTGCGTACACGAGAACGGACAAGGCCGCAAATATTCGCGAGGGAAAACAAAGAATGACTGTGGTTGATATCGACAAACGTTGCAGTTGCATAGAGAGCATAGGAAGTTCCGACTGCTTGCAGCGAGGCGTCCCCAAACGCGGAGGTAGTTGGCAACCAGCCGGGAACAGGGATGTCGAAAATGACATTCCACAGGCAAGGCTTATCAGAATCCTCGTGACCCTCGTTCGAGAGGTCTACGGGGTCGCCAGGGAGTAGTTCGCGTGTAATTGAGCAGAGACGGATAGCAGCATACCCTGTTGCAGGGGAGAGTATTTCTGACTGACCTTCAAAGGTGATAGTCAAGGATTGCAACAGAATACGCGTAATTGGTCGCCGTCGGACAAACAACAAAGGACGAGAGGCGAGCGAGACAGAAACATGGCCTGAAAGTGAGAATACCGATCTGATCAAGTATGATAAGGCTCACGATTGCAGAAAATGAAGCCGACCCTCTTACGACGAATCCGCGTCCCCATACATGTCCAGGACGTCCGAGAATGGTTGAATGCTAAGTGCAAGGGTCATCTGTGCGAGGCAAATCGTTTGAGAAGTCAGGAGATGGACTAGGTTGGGTGTTTGATGCTCATTATATATGGACACATGCCACCCGCTTACCTGGACGGGGGGACAAAGGGGCAAATGTGGCCAGGCCCACCACAATCACCGCGCAGTACTGAGTGACGGCTGGCGCACATTGGTTGTCCAATCTGTGCTGCGAGTCATTTCATTCTCCCTTTGTTTCATAAAATAGTTGCGTGACCTTTGTGGGATTACAAAGGGACCGGGAATGCGACCGAGGGTAAGAGAACAATGGAGAACTCGCTTGGCCTGAGACGACATCCCCATTGTCCTCCCACACGAGTTGGCATCACGTCGTAATAATCGTCAAAATGTCAAAGTTCGAGTCATACTGTATCCGAAGTAGATCACAACGACATAACTCAACTCATCCAAACACCCTTGACACTGCCAACACATCCTCTTCTTTCCGCCGAAGCGCCTTTCTCCGGGCGCTATCTTGCTGAGCATCCTTTCGCTGGCCGTATCTGACCCCTTTGCTCTGTTTGATCAATCTCCTTATCGCCGCTGGGGTGACAAACTCTACAACATTGATATTTTTGTCAGAAATGAGATCCTGATACCAGGTCATTACCACAAACCGGGATTAGAGTAGACAGTAGCACCGCTAAAGGCACCCTCGAATATCCGAATCGGTGTTAATACGAATCGAGGACCAATCTCAACCAACGAAGTGCTTGGGGGGCCATTTGGTTGCTGAGGGTCTTTTTCAAGGATCTGGCCAGCGAGACATTTAAGTACCGTGAAGAAAATGTCAACACACGGAAATAACCTGGAAGTTCCGGAACCAAATCTTGTTGTCGAGCATAGAAAACGTTAGGACATGGTCAATGAATGGTTTTGCTCTTCGGGTTGAAGGAGGGACACCGAAGATCTAATGGGCGCGCGGTTAGCTGGTCCATCGAATAAAGACCAGTTCCCGTACATGCGTGAAGATCTCTTTGGTCAGTTTACCCCATCCACTCTCGTCAAATGCACTGTCAAAGCTGAGTATACCTCGACTCCCTTTGAGGCAATTACCCGTCATTTTCAGTTCGTCCATCGTGTGCACATTCTGTACGTGTAGTTTTATGCTAGGACCATTGGGGGTCTTCACTGCCCACATATAAAGGTCCTCGTGTCTTCGCACCTCAAAGTACACAGCGTTGTTGCAATTATTAAGGTCTGCTAACTCTGGGAGGAGATGCAGTTGAGATTTCGAATCTAACTTGGATTCTGCGAACAAGGCATGAGATGAATCTCTAGTCAAGAGACACGGTCCGACACGACGACGCACCTTTTTTGGTGTGAGGCAAGAGAGCTTCTAGGTCACTCATGAGATGCCTCATCCGATGAGTGACGCCGCGTGAGGAGAGCAGTAGGACGCGCTGCTTGTTCCTCTTTTTCGGCTGTACTAGTGCGCTGTCGTCCATGTTCGTGTCCATGTCGTCGGCCTTGTGTTTGCGTTTACGATTTCCCCCAGCCTTTGCAGCATTAATAGTCTGCGCTCTCGATATCGACGACATGTTGCATTCACAGTAAAAATTCGAGTAGGGTTCGGGAGCAAGTACGATTACGTAACTCAACTAGTAGGTGGACAGTTCAAAGCGATTGATCTTACGAGTACAAGATTACGTATCCTCAGGAGAAAAGCCTCTCCGACAACAAACACTGGGAGGGTTAAAGAAAAAAACTACTAGATCCACATACAGGCGACCTCAGGAGGACGAGGAGGAAGCTGAGGCCCGGAGTTGCTTTTGTTTTTCTTGTTCCAATCGCTATTCCAGGACCATGTCAAGACGACAACAGACAAACTCGGAACATGCACATACGTGGTATAATAGTTGAACCGCCATTTGGATGTTGGTGGGTTGCCCTGTGATCACTACTAGCCTTTCGCCTTCTGAACCGGACGATGGAGCGCCATTCAGGCCAGCACCAGGTTCCATGATCTTGATCTGACTGGCGCTCATATGCCTTATCTCATTGATTTTACTACCGCCCTTCCCAATGATGCACCCTACAAGATCGTTTGGAATGTATATTTGCTGCGTTTGCAACTGTTGGGGTGGGTTGTGTGAGGGAGCATATGGGTGATGCGACGAATAACCCGGCACATAGGATGACCCAGTATAAGGCGGACGTCGAGTGTAGCTCGAGGGACGATAACTTGAATGGCTCGACGATGGTGTACGCTCCTGTGCTTCGATCAGTATATTGCCAATGTAATACGTCGCGATGTGGATAGCATCTGCAACCCCTGCCACGCTGAGGACACGCTATGGAATTACATATAAGACATCGACGACAGTGATTCTTTAGTGTACGATGTTTACCTCCGTCGAGCCGGGAAGCATACCCTCACTTGCGTTCAGCCGAGCGCCGCTGGCGTCTTGGATTTCCTTGATTTTGGATCCTTGCTTGCCTATTACTGATCCCATGCGGGAATTAGGGATCATGAATTTGATAGTGACTGCGCGACTTCCAGGAACAGAGGGAACGTCGAACGGTTCGTCGTTGATTCTGCGCACAATAAGGCCAAAGGCCTGATCATGGTGCCGCGTGAAACGAGTAAGGGCTATTCAAGCCAAAGGAGATGAACAGATGCTCACTTTGGACACTGCATCAAGTGGTCCGCTGACGTTGAGAATTCTCTCCGGGTTCCCGGGGATACTCTCTGAAACCATGACGCGGGCACCACTCTTGTCGCGAATCTCGTTGACATGTGAACCACCCTTTCCAATGATGATTGATGCATCTTGAGTGACGATCAAGCAACGCATATGGATCATCGCAGAGGGTGGGAGAGGGGCAGTAGAAGAGGAGGGTGCTGCGGAGGTGGTCGCATGTGGCTTGTTAGCTTCGTCAGACCTGTTGCGGGAATCTCCATTCTTGTTGTCGGACAAAGGTTTGGGTGAGGGTGTAGAAGCTGCCGTGTCTGCTACAGACGCGGGACCTTCTGCCATGTTGACATCATGAGTCATAGAGGGATGAAAGGATGCGCCGGAATCTTGGATCTTCTGAGCTCGCGAGTCATCCGGAGATGCCGTAGCGCCTGTGTTTGCACGCTTATGATGCTTTTTTTCGTCCGAGTCTGAAGGAGAACGGGACCGTTTTCGGTTAATGTCAACTTCTGCCATGACGAATTCAGCCAAAGAATAAGAATGAGATGTGAGTTTGGGGATGAGGGCTTGAGAGTGATGATGATATGGAAGATGGTTTGTACTGAAAAGTCGGAAGGACGGATTTCTGAGGGGGAAGGGGGGGAGGAGGTGAGGAAATGGTGGATTCGAGCTGGGTGATCGCCAACGAAGAACGAAACGAACATACCTTGCAGTTATTCGTCGCACAAGAAAACAAGCAAAAGAAAAGGGGAAGAAGAGGATGTAGGGACGAGGGGGCGAGGGTTGGGTAGCACTTGCAAAAACACGTCACAATATAGCGACACAGCCTCAGCCTCCTACAGACAGATACTACAAGTACAAGCACAACGAGCGACTCAGTTTCGCTGCTGAGCGACCAGCTCCTCGATGAACCCCTTCCAGCGTGCTTCCCATAACGCCATCAGCTGCTCTTTTTCACCTTCCCCAAGCATCGAGTGCTGCACAATGAAACGCTCACCCAGTCGAAACTCGAGATAGGAACATGTCACAAACCTCGATGCTCGAGCGCGCGAGCTCCCCAAGTGTCACAAGGCCCGTCACCTCGCTGGCAACAAGGACCTGACACACGTTTGCCATCGTCCCCCGACTGCGGACAGACATCATGCTTACCTGATAAAAATCAAAGGAGAGGCCCATATTCTGAAACATGGCAGGGTCATCAGAGCCGAGCGCTACCGGAACCCCGTGATTCAAAAGTATGGGCAAGGGATGCATGGGCATGGAAGCAGTCAGACGCTGTTTCAGGTATAGAATGAGTCATGAATGGTGGACAAAAAAAAAGAATCACTACAAGTATCTCATTCCTAATGGCAATAATCAGAATCACGGATTTCGAGGCGATGTCAGATCTCACGAGATAGGGCAGACCTCCAAGGCAATTCCTTTCTCTCTGCATATCTGCATCAACTTGGGATGCTTCACCAAAGAGAACCTACGTGTGTGAATGAACCGACGGCAACACAACAAGTCTAATGCTACCCATGTCCTATGCGCTTCGTCCCAAGCAGGATTGCGTCGTAAAGGTTCTCATCAGCATGCGTACCATCGCCACAAGTTTCCCCTGCATGAAAAATAAAGGGAATGTCAATACCCATTTCCCTCTGTCGCCGCTTGAAGGCTGTCAGCTGGTCCAAGTAATGATTTAAAGGCCGAAGGACATTCTCGTCTCCAACAAGGTCAAAACCTGGCACGCAAACGACTTCAAAATGTGTCACCGAAAGAAGAAAATGAAAATCCATACCGATGATTAATTCGGGAAATGCTTGTTTCATTCGTATGCAATCCTCTAAGTGATTGAACAGTATGTCACCGTCACAATCCCGAATAACCGTATAGATTATCTGAGTGAAATATGGCCGACGAGTCAAAAGTACCGTTCGGGGGGGAAATACCGACCTTTGTACCAAAAAAATCAGGATGCTTTTTCCTGAATTGATCGACCACCGTATTAAATGTCTTCAGCCAGTCAATGTGCGGAACATTCTCCTCTCCGTCTGCACCGACCATGAATCTGAGGAAAAGTTGTGGTTAAACAGCCCTATGCAAGGTGACAACACTGGTTACTTGGGACTGAAATTGATCCGTGCCTCGATGTAGAATATCCCATCCTCATAAGTTTCTTGAAGAAAGTGTCTAATATACTCTTCCCATATGGGAAAATAATAGACAAGACTCTAGAGTTATGAATGGTTCGTCAACACCTTCATCTGGTTCGGAAAACTTAGAGCGAACGCGAGTTAGTTTCGTAGCAGAGCGAAATACATCCCAGATCTAATCGCAATAAGTACAATGTATCAGCGTTGTCCGTAGGCATCGTCCGCACCCTGATATTGTGATTATGAGTGATGTATGCATCGCTTGGATTGATAGTCATTTTGCTGATGAGCCACCGATCAAATCCATCTGGTCCTCCCAACGCTGCATCAAAGCTTTCGCGAGCCGCCACAAGGGGCACCCAAGTATCAGGACAATACGTCGAATCGGTAAGTGACGTTGCGCTAGTGGCCAAGTGGATGGAAAGGGGCCTCAAGCTTGGCTGGATCAATGCCATATTGGCTGAGGTGATGAACTCTGGAGAAGAAATGTGGATGGCTGAGTGGCGCAGAGCGATGTCGAGCAGGGTCCCTGCCCCAACAGTCATATCAAGATGGACATGAAGTAGGGCTCCTTTTGGTATCTGTGCGAACACAAACAAGTTCAGTACATCGAGCGGGTTGTCTGAGACAGGTTGGATAAACCTTGGATATAATCTGAAATAGTTTCGTTTTTCGAATGATGTTCTTGCCTAATGACCTGTCAGTCGATGTGGACAAGCGGTGTAGGGTACAAACCAGTGAGAAACTCCATCCCAGGAAACGGATGCGGGACCTCGTCTTGCTGCTCGCTCCAGACGGAACTAGCATCGTCGGCGCGGACACGACGAACGATCCAGTCCGCCTGGCTCTCCAGGATAGAGAGTGGGTGGATATGGTCTACACGAAGTGCTCTGTCAGCCTTGACCAACGCATCGCGCTCTGCCTGATAGTCTTGGAGGGAGAACATGAGGACACGTTTCGCACGTGACTTGTTTAGTTCCTCGTACCATCATGTCCTCAGAAGACGAAATGAGTAAGAACGTCCGCGTCTTTACTGAGTGTAGGACATTCATCTGAAACAGCTGCCTCGTAGACAACTGGGAGCAGCGCCCGAATGCGCGTCCATCCGTGACTACCACCAAGGCTCGCAAGAAAACAAAGGCTGGTTCACCGGCCCGGCCAAGTAATCCACCCCAGGAGAAACCCTCCTCGAAACGCGCACTGACCTCCCAGCTGGATTCCGACAATGACAATGGCGACGTTGCGATGGATGTTGCGATTGCAAAGTCAGGGTCAAGGGCTAAACCTCGCTCCAAAGCAACTACCGTCACGAATAGCCAACAGGATCAGAAGAGTCAAGAAAGAGAAAGGGCAGCAGGTTCTAGATCAACCAAAAAGCTACCAGTTCCCGAGGACGCAATGGAAGTGGACCAAGAAGAAAGCGAAGTCAATGTGCAGGCAACCTCCTATCATACGGCGGCAACGGACAAGGGAACGAACAAAATCCACTCTTTCTCCGAGGTGAAGAGCCGAAAGGAGTTGGATCGTTGGAAACAGAAGGCTCAAGATGTATGTTCTCCTCACTCCATGCTTGTTTGCAGCCTAATGACACGGGTGACAGCTGGAGGCTCAACGAGACGCGTTATCAAAGCAACTAGAAGAACTTTTCCAGATACGTAGGACAGAGCCAGAACAAGCCCTTGAACAATTACAACTCCAATATGAAGAGCGTGCTAGAAGTATGTCGGGGCCTGATAGTTTGTTGTACCTAATGGTTGGCTGCAGCACAGGACGCTCTTATCAAGGAACTTACTTCCCAGTTAGCGCGGGTCGAACCCCTCTCCCGCACGGGTCAAGCAGTTGCCCTTCATTTCCTAACAAGAGAAGCAGCCGATGAGGAGAAATGTGCGGCAGAGCAAGATATATCGCGTCTTCAAGAGGTTATCAAGGCAAAGGATAGTATGATTGACGAGAAAACAAAACGTATAGCGGAATTGGAACAATTAGGTCAGCCATCGTTGTTCTTCTTTGGTCCAATACCTACTTCTGAAATCACATTAGTCCAGGACGCCATCCGCGAGCGTGACGCTGAAGTTGAAAGATCAAAGGAATTGCTTGCTCGAGCAGCACCCAAGGGAACTCCAAACTCGCGTGCACATCCTAAGCGGCCGTTTGGCATGGATGACCCGAAGATGACTGAAGTGATCAAGTTCTACGAAGACATGTCTAATCTTTTGGTTACCAATGTCAAGTTTGAACTTGCACCGGGCTCGGAGGAGCCCGAAATTATATTTCATTGCATATACACATACTACGAAATGATCCGTCGAGCCGATGATATCGAAGGTGAACGCATCGACGAAAAAAGTTGGTTTCTCAAGTGCTCTGTGTTGGGCCACTACTTATGGAAGTGACACCTACTGATAGGTATTGTCTTTACAATGCGTATATTCAGCGGTTTTGGGGGCCCAAATGGTGAACCCGCATCCGAAGATGATTTTGTACATCGCCGGATCAAATACACCCCGTTACATCTTGACAAAGAACCGGAAGCCTTTGTCAAGAGGTTAGAGTACATGGGGGAGTCATTTACATTTGCTTGTGCGCAGCAGGGGCTGTTCCTCAACTCGCTTCGCGAAAGAATAAGAGACGCCACCAAGGATGCATCTGAATCTGGGTCTGATATAGGGGGAATGGAAGCTGGGGATCACAACTCGCAGTCGTAGTACACACTCTTGTCGTGGTTAGTTTATTCGTATAGCTTACTATAGTGTATCGATCAATCCTCTTGATTCTCCAATGACACCGAGCCCTAAGTCGCTATTCTCATACCGGCTTTATCCCAAACCTCGATCGCATTTTGGTCCCCAGAGTCGTGCGCATTTTTCAAGGAGAGCCCGGCATATCCAGCTTCACAATCCAAGCCGCCAAGATTCGCTCCAGTGCCTACAAGGATATCTACAATATTTTTATGCCCTTGACGAGCCGCCTACGACGAGTGAAGGTCAATTAGCAGAACAGCAGCTGTGGTAGAGGATATACTGACATAATACAAGGCAGTATGTCCCAGAGTGTCTCTGAGGTGCACGAGTGCGCCGGATTTCAGTAGCCATGTGACGCTGGCCGTATTTCCAACAAGTGCTGCCACGTGTAGAGGAGAACGACCAGAGCCGGCTTCAAGGCAATTCACGATACCTCCTAGAATAGAAGCTGACGGTACTTCTTCCACTTCCCATGCAGCTGCGGTAGCCATGCAGAACTTTAAGCCCTCTACGTCATCGCGGGCGGCAGCAAGGTGCACGAGCAAAGGAAGGAGGGCTGCTTCCGTTGATACTGTCTCGCTAGCGGTGCCTGACCAAGGTGCGGCAGCATCCTGAGCATCATTTCCCACTGATGAATTAAGTACGATCCTCGGTATTTGGTGTGCCGAACCTGAACTGGAAAGTCGTTTGAATTGTGTTAAAAGCCTTTGAGTGCTCGGCAGGTCGGGCGCACCCGTCGGCGGTTGGGTAGGCAGCGAAAGTGTAGGGCTAGTGAGCTCACCGCGTAGCGGCATGCTAATTAGTTCCCTAACCTGATTGATGCTGAGTTCGGGCTTGGATAGGAGATAAGCGAGTTTCGTGAGAGCGCACTATTTAGGAAGCTCTTAGCATTGCAATATAGTCATTGTCCGAGGGTCGTGATACCTCTGGTGTCATGTCCCCACCCGGAACAACACCTACATTCTGGAGGGCCCTGCCAGTCTCATATGCACCAGAGACGGAACCCTTCAAACACTGTGTTATCGCGACAATGACAATTCCCGAGTCGCATGCTCGCTTGAGAGCTGTCATTAGATCAGATCCCTGCGGTGCATTTCCAGCACCAAAGGTCTCGAGTACAATACCGCGGGTTGGCGGAGCCATGAAGGCGCGAACAGTAGCCTCGCTCATTCCGGGAAATAGGCGAAGAGTCACTGCAGTACCATGAAGAATGAAGTTCGATCAGCTGCTTTGACTACCTACCAACGTGGGGGCTCATTTCTGCGAATGTAGATCAATAAAGGCTCGTGGCAAGAGATAATCAAGCAACCTTTGTGAGCTCTGAAGCGGCACAGGTTCGTTTGCCTCAGCACTTCATTCCAGTTCACCACGATATCGATCCCAACTACATTAGAGGGCATGAAAAGGTCAGTGAGATATGTAACCGAGAAATGCGGAACAAACCATTGACCAGCGGAGGAAAGTTCGGACTATCAAAAGCATTCAGATCGTAGGAGGAGATTTTCAAGACTCGATTCCCGCGATAGAGAGTATGGTTAAAGTATAGACAGCATTCTAGGAACAATGAAAATCCACTGATGAGCCAGACATTGCAGCAATACCTGGTATGATATAATGTCCTGCGATAGTCAATGCCCCAAGAAGGTTGTCTACGGCATCGTTTCGAAGCTGGGATAGGGATATTTGCGCACCAGTTAGGATCTATGACAAGTGGCAGGATCTTCGGTACGACTTTTCATTTGGAACAGATGGAACTGACCACGGTTTTCCCGAGGTCCTCGAGCAAGAAACTCAGCGCGCTTGACGAATAAGACATGGTATCTGTTCCATGAAGGACCACGAACGCATCGAAATCCACGTAGTTGAGTTCTATCTCCGTTGCTATGCGAATCCAGTCTGAGGAGGTCAGGAGAAAAGTATGTACACAAGAATGAAAGTACATGCACCGTCTATCTTAATGTTGCTGCTGTCCAGCAAGGGATCCCACTAACATCCTTGTCTGTCTTTGAACTGTTTCGTCGATCCTATCACATACCTCGAGAATAGCATACCGGATACGGTTTCCACCGGAGAGACCAAGTGCAGCACTTCTGGGGGTGACCAAGCAGGGGAGCTTTGCCTGATAAACACTGCGCGAAATCTTTTCGCATTGAATGACATCCGGAGGCACTCTACTTGCATCGCGCCAAAGTGTCTGCACCCTGCCAATAGGACGCGATGACTTCACCCACAATGAGTGGTGAGGGACATCAGAAGACGGGGGAAGATGTGTCTCCGCTGTAGATGGACTGGACTTTCCACTAGTTGACCAGTCTCTATAGTTTTTAACGGACCCTGCATGTGAGAAGAGGGAGTCTTGGAGAGGATCGTGAAACCGCTTCTGACTTTTGAGTGTCTCTGTGAGGAAGAAGGGTTCGGGTACGTATCCCTGCGCGCCCACGAGCATGCCAATGGTTCCACCGGTGTATATGACGAGCACCCTGGCCTCGTCCGAGGGCTGTGAGGGCTCCATGGATCAAGTACGACTGGAACCGACCCTTTAACTCCGACCCCAACTTGAACATTCGCGCGCTTCAGCAACTATGCAAGCTATCAAGTCTGTTTTCGAATCCAAAAAGGCCGATGTACGTTTGTTTTGTGGGAGATGGGGCACCACTGACCAGCGGGACAGGGCACTTGTGCTTTGGTGACCTTTGTCACCGCAGGATATCCTAGATCAGTCGACACTGTTCCTATATGCCTGGCCATGCAAGGGGCTGGTGTGGACATCATCGAGCTGGGAGTTCCCTTCTCAGACCCAATTGCCGATGGCCCTGCCATTCAAGAGACTAACACGGTTTGTCGAGCCCCCCTTTTGCCTGTCTGCTCTAGTATCGAGGTTGTCAGATTGCGGTTCATAACGCCATTGATTATGCTGCTGTCCTTGATCAAGTCAGGGAGGCACGTCAACGAGGCCTCACTATTCCTGTGTTGCTCATGGGTTAGCCACGACTACCCACCCAATGTGCCGCACCATTCAATCTTGTCATCCACAGGTTATTACAATCCCATAATCGCTTACGGGGAAGAAAAGGCCATCCAAGACGCCAAAGACGCTGGCGCCAATGGCTTTATCATGGTCGATCTCCCACCCGAAGAAGCCATCAGCTTCAGGGGAAAGTGCCAAAGAGCTGAGTACGTCTACTAGCAACACTAGGTTCTACATCTGAGTGATCATATCGATCTCTAGCCTGTCCTATGTCCCACTTATAGCTCCTTCGACGTCCTTGAGCCGCATTACATTTCTCGCATCCATTGCAGACTCCTTCATCTATGTAGTTTCCAGGGCAAGTCTGGTCTCTATTTCGCGGTGTTATTGACTCTAAATCGATTCACAGATGGGTACTACGGGATCATCCGTCCAGGGTAGTATCAACAGCGAGCTTCCTGACATCATCGCTCGTGTGCGAGAGCACACATCTATTCCTATCGCCGTTGGTTTCGGTGTAGCCACGCGGGCTCACTACGAGTATGTTCAGAGTGCGGGTGCCGATGGGGTGGTTATCGGTAGTCGTCTGGTCTCTATCATCAAGGAAGCCTCTTTGGATGCCATTCCACACGCAGTAGAATCTTTCTGTCGTGAAATCGGCCAAAATGGGTCTTCATCGTCAGTACGGACCTCGTCATCGTCTCCTTCCACCTTGCAGGAGATAACCCCTCAGATCGCAACAAATTCCTTGCCTGCAAGGTTTGGGCAGTTCGGGGGGCAATTCGTTCCAGAGGCATTGTTCGAGTGTCTCCTCGAACTTGAAGCAGCACACAAATCAGCTCTTAGCGATCCCGAATTCTGGAAGGAGTTTGAAAGCTACTATGACTATATGAATCGTCCTTCAAAATTATATTTTGCAGAATCCCTTACAAAACATGCCGGTGGTGCTCGAATCTGGCTGAAACGGGAAGACCTGTAAGTTTACCTTTACCTGTCTATCTCTCTTGGCTGATAGCTTAAACAGGAACCATACTGGTTCACACAAGATTAACAATGCTATCGGCCAGGCAAGTGGTCTGCTCTGGACGATCAACATGCTGTGGGCTTGACGACACGCAGATCCTTCTCGCTAAACGATTGGGTAAGAAACGAATCATTGCAGAAACCGGTGCCGGACAACATGGTGTCGCAACTGCTACCGTGTGCGCCAGGTTCGGATTGAAGTGTGTCGTGTACATGGGTGCGGAGGACGTTAGGCGTCAGGCAC